>ML843952.1:20410-31172 GCA_009831015.1 Picea engelmannii | reverse complement strand
AACATAATCTAAAACTTGAAAAAAACATAGTGTAATATTAAGAATAACCAACAATATTTCCATGGACATGTAGTGTAGACGCCTAGTCTCTATAAAAAAAAAAGTACCACCTTAATCCTTACCTGAGCTATGCAAAGGCACATTCCCAACCAACACTTACGAGTATATATCTCTCTCGCTATCAAGTCCTAGCAACTTAGTGAGATAGCAGGCCTTCGACACACTAGGCTTTAATCAGGTCTTCCTACCCGTAGCTTAGCCCAACTCTCTTGGTTACTAAGCACTTACTAGTCATATTGTTCACTGCTCGTCTGATACTAGCATATGAATCTTCCCCCATTAATTTAACATATCACTTAGGGTTTTTGCTTATCTAGATCTAGAGCCCATAGTCTCATTATTTCTTCCATGGACGGAATGCCATGAACTCTCTCCAGTGCTCCAAGTAGTCCTAACCTCACAAGCACCAACTTGTCAGGGTATGCAAGTATGTAGGCATATTTTAATGGTTTTCTAGATAAATTAATGGTTTTCATTAGTTGTGTGCCATCCTTGTGTGGAAATTGTAGAGGGTGCATGCATATTCCTTGATTTGTTTGCCTCTGCAAAATTAAAATTTTGTTGTAGCGTTGTCACACTTTAGTTGTTCGCCTCTACAAAATAAAGACATTGTTGCAGCTTTGTCAGATTTTCTAAAAAATAAAAAAAAATGCAGTGTGCACTCTAGACTGTAGATTAGAATGTGACTCATTGATTGATAAGGTAAGTCCTTGAACGACTCCCTGATTGATAAGGTAAGTTTGAGAATGACTCCTTGATTGGTAAGGCCTCGCCTTCCTTAATCAATCCAATCAATAAATCCAGTAAGTCATGTTGTTTTGTACATTTGATTCATTAGTGAATTGTGGGGAATGATACCGACAATGGATATAACCACCTACCTTATGTCACACACCCACTACGACAACCTAGATTTTTCATCTTTTTCTTCGAGGGACAGAATCCCCGAATTTCTATGGGGCCTAGTGCAAACCATCCCTTCCTTATCCTCCTCTAAGTGACCACAACATGGCCTTAGCGCAAGTGCCTTTCGCAACTCGTGAGTTGGAGAGTCAAGGCTCTCAACTCCTCTTTCTCCAAACACTGATACTCGAGATGCGATACGGGTATGGCTCCCTCCTCACTAGCGCTTGCTACATATAATCGTAGGCTAGGCTAAATACTAGCACTACTCACAACTCGCGACCTCGCGAGTTGGAGTGTTGAGCCCTCGTGCTCCTCCTTTGTGAATCCCCAATACACGATAGGTCAACGTTACGTGGACTCTGCCAAAGAAACGCGTACACGCCACTTGTCTAGATCCTCCTCTAGATCCTCCTGAGCTCCTCCTCTAGATCCATCGGTCTTGACAGATCTGGGGTATTTCTGAAAGGATTCTGACTGTTCATCTACCAAACGATGGGGTATTCTCTTTCGATAATTGGACTCGCTATCCTTTCTGAGCTTGAATCACGAAATTCAACCTCTCAGAGCTTCAAACTCCCATGACTCCGAGACCTTAGAGAGCTACTCTTTCTTGCATAAGGTTTCCAGACCCAGATCGCATGAAACTTTAGACGGTTCTTGGGCAATTGTCCCTGATATTACTCGAGTCTTTGGGTAAAGGTTTGTTACGGTTCCAAGGTTTATGGGGTAATTCTCGAGGAAGAGTACTATTGAGGAGCCTTCCCAGAATATTATGAGAATCAAGCAAACAAGACAATTCTCGGTGGAGCGAACTCATGCCCCAGACTTAATCATTTGTACGGAAACCAACTATGGCATGTAAGTATACACATGCATCCATTATTTCCAGTCTAAAACACCAGGCAATCATTCCACACGGAAATCATTATGGGCATATAAACATGAGCATGTATTCATTATATTCAATTCAAAATACAAGGCATAAAACACTTATCAGATCTACCAGGCGTGATGCAAATACTGAGAGGGGTGCTCGTTTCCACCCAACCATAGGCTCAATGACTCCAAACGGATTTACCACTAGCCACCCCCGAGCTAGACCACGATACTTTGAGATTCGGTCTCCTACTTCCAGCTCAACGGAAGTCAAGGACGAAGGTTACTCTCCTTCTCCTGATATAGAAAAATAATCCAGGACGAAGGTTGCTCTCCTTCTCCTATGTTCATAACTCCCTGTGTTTCTAGAGTTTCTCCAGTTCTCTTCCATGATCCATGTCGTGCTCTCTCTCTCTCTCTTTCTACCCTCTACCACACTTCTTCTCTTGCCTTTTTCTCTGCAAGATTGCGTGTGGCGCAAATTTCCCCATCCGTGGTCAGGTGTGAGAGCTTTTACAAATGGGCGGTTCACCTCCATCCCCTCATTAACTCTTTAGGATCCTCCCCACCTACCAATCTGACGGGAAATCCATTCCAGGGTCAGAGAGTTGCTTTGGTCTTTGAGCAAGTAAAAAACCAGTACGGTACTGGCTCTGTGGAAGTTAACGCAACCATTCTAGGTCCCTTCCACCACCTCTCATTATCCATCGTGGTCTCTTTTAGAACATCCCCCTCCCAGCAGTCATGCAACACATATTCATAACATAATTTACATTCATCGACCTTTTATACAAAGGTCTGTCAAATCAAACATTCACATCTTTGAGTTTGCCATAGTTCTTGGCCAATATAGTTATTTTTACAGACTGGGGGAAACAGTGTGTTACAATTACCTCCCCCTTAAAGGAACATCGTCCTCGATGTTTTATTTATCAATATAACGTGTATGTACTGAAGTAAACAAAATCGAATATGCCTATTTCATGGCATCTTCCATTTCCCACGTAGCCTCATTTGGGCCAAAATGTTTCCACTGCACCTTGACCTATGCAATGGTTCAGTTTCTGAGTGGGGTTTCCTTTATGTCTAGTATGCATTGAGGTTCTGGCAGGAATTCTCCCTCCGGTTCCACCTGGATCATAGACCAATCAATTATATGACTAGAATCATGTACACATTTCTTCAATAATGAAACATGGAAAACATTATGTGCTTTTACTGTGGGAGGAAGTGCTAACCTATAGGCTACAGGTCCCACTCTATCTAGAACTTCAAAGGGTCCACAATACCAAGGTGCCAACTTGGCACAAGCTCCCATCCTCAGGGAACTCTTCCCGGGCCTAACTCTGAGATATACGTGGTCTCCCATCTTGAATTCTCTTGGAGTTCTCCTTCGGTCGGCGTAACTTTTCTGTCTGTTCTGAGCGACCTTTAGATTTTGTTTTATCTGAGTCACTTGTTGTTCCATTTCTTTCAACATGTAGGGTCCAATAATAAATCTGTTCGTGGGATTACTCCAATTGACTAGAGTGTTGCACGGTCTACCATAGAGGACTTTGAAAGGGCTCATCTTCGGGGATTCTTGGTAGCCATTGTTGTAGGTGAATTCCACCAGTGGCGGGTAATCTTCCCACTTTTTGGGTTGATGCATTACATGCATCCTTAGCATGTATTCTAATATTTGGTTCACTCTTTCCATCTGTCCATCGGTTTGAGGATGATAGGCTATGCTAAACAGTAATTTGATCTCCAGACCAACCATCAAGGATTTCAAAAAGTTGGAAGTAAATTTCATGTCTCTGTCAGACATGATCTCTTTAGGCATACCATGTAGTCTGAATATCTCCTGCATGAATATGTTGGCGATGTCTATTGCCTTGCAAGTCAACTTGATGGGGATAAAATGAACGTACTTGCTCAATTTATCCACCACTACCATGATGGTGTCATTCTGTTTGGTCGATGTTGGTAATCCAGTGATGAAATGCATGGAAATGGTTTCCCATTTCTATTCCGGGATTGGTAGAGGTTGTAATAACCCTGCTGGGTGTCGGTGTTCTGCTTTAACCTGTTGGCATTCTATGCATTTGGCTAAGTACTCATCTATGTCTTTCTTCAATCCAGGCCAATAGAATTGTTTCCTGGTGGCCGTGGTCATCTTCTGGTATCCTGGATGACCAATATATGGTCTTTTATGTAGTTCATCCATTATGAACCTCTTCAAGTCATCACAATTTGGAATATACAATATGTTTTTGTAAGTTAGTAGACCTCCATCGATCATTTGGTAGCCTTCATACTTTATCCCTGTGGGTTCTTGCTCCAGGTACGAGGTCACGGTCTGGAAGAATGTGTCTATTTCTTGTGCATTCCTGGCTCTTTCCTTGACATTCGTCTCGTAGGTGCTCACCGCTGTCAGGTGAATTGTTTTCATACTTCTCCTAAGGGCATCGACCACCTTATTTTCCTTTCCTTTAATATGTTTGATTTCAAAATCAAACTCGCTAAGGAAGGCCATCCACCTAGCTTGTCCGACATTGAGCTTTGGTTGGTCAAATAGATATCACAATCCACAGTGGTCTGTCATAAGTACAAATTTCCTTCCCAGGAGGTAATGCCTCCACATTTTTAAGGCATGCACTATGGCGGCCAGTTCTAGATCATGGGTCACATAGTTGACTTCGTGCTCATTCAATTTTCGGGATTCATAACAGACTACACTTCCTCCTTGCATAAGGACTCCTCCGAGCCCTTCCTTGTAGGAATCTGTGCACATGAGGAAGTCAGCTTTAGGATCAACGATATTCAACATGGGTGCATGGGTCAGTAGATGTTTTAGGGATTGAAATATTTCTTCACATTCTTGTGTCCACGTGAATTTAGCTCCCTTCTTCTGGAGGGCAGTGATTGGACAACCAATCTTGGAGATTCCTTTTATAAATCTCCTATAGAATCCTGCTAAGCCCATAAAGGATCTGATATCTGAAACATCCTTTGGGGTAGGCCATTCCATGATAGACATGATCTTGTCAGGGTCTACTGCTACTCCTTTTTCAGATATGACATGGCCCAAGTAATGTATTTGCTTCTGGAAAAAGTCACACTTTCTAAATTTGGCATAGAGCTGATGTTCTCTTAGCACTTGAAGCACAAGTCTAAGATGTTCCTCATGTTCCTCTCTATTCTTGGAGTAAATTAATATATCGTCAATAAAAACCAGTACAAATTTGTCTAGGAATTTGCTGAGCACATTGTTTATCAAGCACATAAAAGTGGCATGGGCATTGGTTAATCCAAATGATACTACCACAAACTCGTAGTGACCATATCTCGTCCTGAAGGCAGTTTTGTGGATGTCTTCACCCTTGATTCGGACTTGATGGTATCCAGATCTCAAGTCAATCTTTGAGAATATGGAAGCACCTCCCAATTGATCGAACAGGTCATCGATCCTTGGTAACGGGTACTTGTTCTTTATGGTTACCTAATTGAATTGTCTATAATCTATGTGCAGTCGGAGGGTACCGTCTTTCTTTTTCACAAATAGGACTGGTGCTCCCCATGGAGACACGCTGTGTCGGATATAGCCTTTGTCCATCATTTCTTTTAGTTGTAATTTAAGCTCAACTAGCTCGGGTGTGCTCATCCTGTAGGGTGTCCTAGACACTGGCATCGCTCCTAGTGCAAGTTCTATCGAGAAGTCAATGTCCCTTCTCGGAGGTAGACCCGGTACCTCTTTCGGAAATACATCTCTATATTCTCTTAGTGTGGGGTGGTCTTCGAGGCTTGGTTTGTCATCTTCAACTAATTCCAACACCTGTATCGCATATAGTGGACATCCCTTTATGCAATACTTTCTCATTTGAAAGGTTGATATTCGTCTCACTGAGACAGGTTTTTGGATCCCTTGAAGGGTTATCCTTCTTCCTTATTCACTTACACATTCTAAGGTTTTATGGTAATAGTCAAGTCTAGCTTTATATGTGTCTAGCCAGTCCATACCAATCAATAGGTCATACGATCCTAGGGGTAGTATGTTAAGGGTTTCTTGGGTGGGGAATTCACCCATAGTGAATTGGCAAGCTGGTATGACCTCCGCTACCTTTCTTTTGGTGCCAGTGGCTAACTATACCAACCATGGCTTGGCATGTTTATGTGGTTGTAATTTACACTTATCAACAACCTTAGGAGCTATATAACTCAAATTTGAACCAGGGTCAATTAGAATAGACACTAGATCGTTGGTGATCATACCTTCCATCTCCACCAATGAAGCTTGGTGGTCAGCTTGTTTATTATCCAAGGCTGCATAAATTTGCGGCACACTCCTGGCCACATCATTGACAGTGGTAGCTTCTTGAATGTTGTAAATTCTCCGACTGTTCTGTTGCTGGTGCGGGCAGTCCCTTAGTAGATGTTCTTCACCACAACCCCAACATTTCAAGGGTTCTCTCTTTGGGTTATCAATCTTTCCTGGGGTAGATCCATAAGGTTTATTTCCGCTCTGGGAGGGGAAATTCTGTTGGTGTATGCTTTGGGTTGGGAAGCTCATCCTTAAGTCCTTTTTATAGTTTTTAAATCTTGGGGATTTAAACCCCTTTTTCTGGAATCTCGAACTATTCTTCCGCTCCCAGCCTTTGCGAGGTCCTGTCCGATGCCCAAGCTATTCATAACAATATCTTGCCTTTCGGATAGTGTCTTCTAGGGTCTTTGGCTCGTCAAAATCAATCTTGTTCTGATAGTCCTTAGGTATTCCACTGATGAATCGTTACACCTTTGCCTTTTCTTCTTTTATATAGGGTACGTACCCCAACAACTCGAGGAATCTGCTGACATATTCCTCTATGGTGAGTTGCCCCAGCTTGAGTTCATAGAATTCTTTAGTCTTTTCATCGAAATACTTTTCCGACAGATACTTCTTCCTGAAGTATTTCTCAAACCGTTCCCAAGATAGGTCCTCTTCGTGAATCCATTTTACATTCTTAAGGTCTTCCCACCAAATGGAAGCCTTTCCATTCAAGTTGAAAGTGGCTACTCGGTCCTTCAAGTTTTCTGAGAAGTCATGGACTCTGAAATACTTCTTTAGTCCAAGAAGCCAGGCCTCCGTTTCCTCCCCCTTCTTTATTTCACTGTCGAAAGAGGGTGGTTTGGCCTTCTTGAATTCTTCGATATTATGAATTTTGGAATGCTTTCACTTCTTCCATTTTCTTCGGGAATAAGAACTAGTTTTGCTACTAGAAGATCCCTCCGAGTCGCCAATTTCCTTTCCAGAGGAATCGTCCGATGCTTGTCCCTTATCTCTGGGGTGGAAATTTCTCGAGGTGCTCTTCCCAGTGTGGCCACTTAAAAGACCGCATTTCTATATCTCAGGTGGAATTCGACTTTTCTTTGTCTGTCATTGGTCCATGTGACTGGTGTCAGGTCCATGCTGCAATTGTCTTTGTATGTCGGACAAACTCTGCAGCAAGACTGCATTAATTTATGTTTGGTTCTCTTGCTCTTTTATCAAACTCTCGTTGTCGGCCTTGCAACTCTGTAGTTCGACCACGAGGCTCCTCACCGTCTTAGCTAGATCTGGAGGGGTCTTTAATGCTCTCCTTTCGTTAGACTCTTCATCTCTATTGTGGGAGCCATCCCCCACCTCATGGTGCATCACCATTCTATGCATCTGTAGTTTCCCGCGGTTGATCGTCTGCTTGTGTACAGGAAAAACACTTGTTGTTAGTCAACATTATATTCATTCACAATCAACGCATGATTCATATTTTTCAAATGCATACACACAATAGGAATTTTCATTCTTAACTTCAAATTTTGATAAAGGGGGTTAGGATAGAGAGTTACTCCTTTTAAGAGTACTTCAAATGGAGTTTCTGTGCAACTCGTTCATGAGCCCAAGCAGGCCAAGTATTGTAACCATGCTCTAATACCAATTTGTCACACACCCACTACGACAACCTAGATTTTTCATCTTTTTCTTCGAGGGACAGAATCCCCTAATTTCTATGGGGCCTAGCGCAGACCATCCCTTCCCTTATCCTCCTCCAAGCGACCACAACCTGGCCTTAGCACAAGCGCCTTTTGCAACTCACGAGTTGGAGAGTCAAGGCTCTCGACTCCTCTTTCTCCAAACGTCGATACCCGAGATGCGATACGGGTATGGCTCTCTCCTCACTAGCGCCTACTACATATAACCGTAGGCTAGGATAAACACTAGCCCTACTCACAACTCACGACCTCAGGAGTTGGAGTGTTGAGCCCTCATGCTCCTCCTTTGTGAATCCCCAATACACGATAGGTCAACGTTACATGGACTCTGCCAAAGAGACGCGTACATGCCACTTGTCTCCTCTGTTGTACTTTGCTTACGAGCTGTGTCGCTGCCGCCCGTCGCACAAGACCTCGGCTCTCGGCGTCTCGCGACCTTAGCGATCAAGGTGCAACTTCTTCATCCTTCGAAACCCCGAGCCATGATAAGTCAACAATGGGTTGACTCTTTCCCAGGCAACATGTGTCCACCACCTGTCACCCGCTCCCACCTTTCTCTGGGCACTTATTGTTACACTACCTGTCAACCACGTTCTCCCCACCTAACAGATGTGCCATGTGTTTGCACGAGCCCTCGGTGCTCGACACTTCGCGACTTCTACATTCGAAAAGAAATTCTTTCAACCTTTGAACCCCCGATATGCGATACCACGCAAAGGTTTTGATCCAACAGCTCTCCCTGGGCTTGGATCCAACGACCATGATCATGTCGCAATTTTGTGAATTGTGAGTTTGTGCAATCCTACCCTTGACCACTCCAAGTCGCGAGTCAACGAAATGCTACCCAACTGCCACGTGTCCTATGCTGATGGACGGTTTTGAATACTTCGGGACTTTCAGGACGTTGTCGAGTCCACTCTCTTGCCTATGCAAAGGTTAAGATCGACGGTCAGTAGAGCTCCATCAGATCTTAGGATCTACGGTCCTGGATCCCATCGCTACTTGCGAAGGCAAAAAGGGTTGAAGTGTTAACGCCTGCGCTCCTCCTCTAGATCCATCGGTCTAGACAGATCTGGGGTATTTCCGAAAGGATTTCGACCGTTCGTCTACGAAACGATGGGGTATTCTCTTTCGATAATTGGATTCGCTATCATTTCTGAGCTTGAATCATGAAATTCAACCTCTCGGAGCTTCAAACTCCCACGACTCCGAGACCTTAGAGAGCTACTCTTTCTTGCACAAGGTTTCCAGAGCTGGATCACATGAACCTTCAGACGGTTCTTGGGCAATTGTCCTTGTTCTTAGTCGAGTCTCTGGGTAAAGGTTCGTTACAGTTCCAAGGTTTATTGGGTAATTCCCGGGGAAGAGTACTCTCGAGGAGCCTTCCCGGAATATTAAGAGAATCAAGAAAACAAGACGATTCTCAGTGGAGCGAACTCATGCCCCAGACTTAATCATTTGTACATAAACCAACTATGGCATGTAAGTATACACATGCATCCATTATTTCTAGTCTAAAACACCAGGCAATCATTCCACACAGATTTCATTATGGGCATATAAACATGAGCATGTATTCATTATATTCAATTCAAAATACAAGGCATAAAACACTTATCAGATCTACCAGGCGTGATGCAACTGCTGAGAGGGGTGCTCGTTTCCACTCAACCGTAGGCTCAGTGACTCCAAACGGATTTACCACTAGCCACCCCCGAGCTAGACCACGATGCTTTGAGATCCAGTCTCCTACTTCTAGCTCAACAGAAGTCAAGGACGCAGGTTACTCTCCTTCTCTTATGTTCAGAACTCCCTATGTTTCTAGAGTTTCTCCAGTTCTCTTCTGCGATCCCTTTCGCGCTCTCTCTCTCTCTCTCTTTCTACCCTCTACCATACTTCCTCTCTTGCCTTTTTCTCTGCAAGATTGTGTGTGGCGCGAGTTTCCCCGTCCGTGGTCAGGTCTGAGAGCTTTTACAGATGGGTGGTTCACCCCCATCCCCTCATTAAATCTTTAGGAGCCTCCCCACCTACCAATCTGACGGGAAATCCATTCCAGGGTCAAAGAGTTGCTTTGGTCTTTGAGAAAGTAAAAAACCAGTACGTTGCTAGCTTGGTGGAAGTTAACACAACCATTCCAGGTCCCTTCCACCACCTCTCATTAGCCATCGTGGTCTCTTTTAGCACATCCCCTCCTAGCAGTCATGCAACACATATTCATAACATAATTTACATCCATCGACCTTTTATACAAAGGTCCATCAAATCAAACATTCACATCTTTGAGTTTGCCATAGTTCTTGGCCAATATAGTTATTTTTACAGACTGGGGGAAACAGGGTGTTACACCTTACCTGGGTCTCCTGCATCGAACCTGGATCTAGTAGTAGAAAATAATCCTGGGGAATCCACTGGTATTTTTTAATGAAGCGTGGACTTGGTGGACTTCTCTCGTCATCTGTTGGGAACGTGGGGGGGCATTTCCTCTCGTCCAACCCCGACTGCACTACTTTCGAGGTGCAAGTATAATAAAAAAACAATCATACAAAATACTTAACCAAGTAGTGCATTCAAAACACATTGACATATATTTCACTACATTTACCAATAATGTAATTTAGAGGACAATATTTTTTTAATTATTATTTTTTTTATGACAAATAGAGAAAATATATTAGCTTACACCAAGGAGTTTATGTCAAGTTAAATTAGTATTAATCAATAAAAAATTAAATAGAATAAATCACAAAATTAAGGAAATGTGTTTTTTTAGAGAAAAGAAAAATAATATTAAGTTTTTTTTAAAACATTCTAAAATACTATAAAACACACCGACTAATGTTGCATAACGCACCAGTAATTGAGTTAACGCTCTCATCTCTCAAATTCATCAACTCTATAAGATAGATGCTTAAATTTAGATGATTATAATATT
>ML843951.1:42691-72740 GCA_009831015.1 Picea engelmannii | reverse complement strand
GGGTGGATATTTTTTTGGAAAGATCCAGGAGGTATCTTTCTTAATTGTGTCATTGAGGGGGAAATTGAAGGCATCATCATTGAATTTCATAAGGGAGTATGTGGTGGTCACCATGCTTGGAGAGACACAACCTACAAGATCCTCAGAGATGGTTAGTATTGGCCTTCTCCATTCTTTGATGTGAACTCTATGGTTAGGGAATCTGTAGAGTGTCAAATTTTTGTTAGAAAAAAAAATTGTTTCCACTCCCAGTGAGACCCATCAAAGTTGAGACACTTTTCCAGCTGTGGGGGTTGGATTTTATTGGTGAAATTAATCCCAATTTGAGTGGAAAACATAAGTGGATATTAACAACGATTGATTACTTCACTAAATGGGTAGAATCCATCCCCACAAGGGCAACAATAGATTCATTCATCATCAAATTCCTTGAAGAAAACATCTTGGCTAGATTTAGGTGCCCAAGGAAGATTATCACCGATAATGTCCAAGCATTTAAGTCTACCAAAATGGTACAATTATGCCAAAATTACAACATATATATTGAGCATTCAATTTACAATTACCCACAATGGAAGGGTTTATCTAAATCCTCAAATATAATCATGATCGGGATTATCAAGAAGATGTTGTCACAAAATAAAAGGGCATGGGACTCTCACTTAAAATATGCAATTTTGGCTGACAGAGTCACCACAAAAAGATCAATTGGAACTTCCCATTTTCAATTGGTATATGGCTTGGAGGCCATCATTCCAATTCATCTTATCCTCCTTGTGATGAAACAATTACAAATTGAAGAGGAAGAGTTAGATGATATGTAGAGGATAATAATTCAATTAATTGAAGTTCAACAAACAAGGGAACAAGTGCAATTCAAATCATAGATTCATCAGGAAAGGATGAAGTAGATATTTGAAAAAAGGACCAATGAGAGAAATTTCATGACAGGAGACCTAGTTCTAAAATGGGATGCTAGATGAGAGGCCAAAGGGAAGCATGGAAAGTTTACAAATATTTGGCTTAGACCTTTCAAAGTTTTTTCAATTTAATAAAACAACAACTATGAGTTGGCTCACCTGGATGGAGAATTTCTCAGGACTCCTGTAAATGGGAGATTCCTCAAGAACATTTTGTAGTATGAAACACTATAGAATCATTGACACTGAACATAAGTAGTCTAGTTTCATTTCTTTTGTGGATTGTTCAATTTTGCTCCATTTACTTTTCTATTATAGTTTCAAGGTATATAGGGTGTTAATGTATAAGTTGTTGATTTTTTTTTTTTCATAAATCAGAACGGTTTTCAAGAATGGGTGAAATTCATTTTGAAGATAGACTCCATAACCTAACAGAGGAAGGAACTAGGTTTTTAGTTCTTAGTATTTCATAGGGATATGTTGTCCTCACTGCATCCAAATGTTAGTAAAAGAATCAATTTTTTCATTAATGGAGGAATTAGTGAGGCCATAAAACCTGATTTAGGCCTACTAGGGACAAAGGAAAAAACTCAATTGTGTGTGAAATAATGGAAAAGGGTTAAAATTAAATCCCCAAGTGCCTAAATCAAGCTTGAGTTCCTATCAAGGTGCAAAAATAGGGTTTATTGCAACCCAAAAGCCATCTAAATTGTCACTGGAGGGAGCCTATAGTAGAACCATGGTCCAAGATCGAGGGCCAAAGGACACACAATGCCCGATCATTAAAAATACCACAAGTGAGCAAGATCGACGGCTCATAGCTCATGTTGCATAATGAACATAAAATAAGTTTAAAGACCCTCAAGCGATGTGACACGGGTTTATCACTGGAAACACATCAAATTTCAAGTGGCATCACATCGCAAGAAGGAAAAAAGAAAACCACCAATGGGGGGGATGTAATAGTGGTTTATGGTTTTGCAAAAATCACTTTTCATCCCTAAGGAAATATGCACACTTGGTCACTTACAAATCACCATGTGGTGATAACATGTCACACTCACTTGTCAGCTTGAAGTGGAACCTATGATTGATAGATGACAGATGGGAATGGCAATAGGGAATTCACATAGACTATTCATCAGCTTCCACCTGGACAAGAGGGACCCACTAGAGGAAACCAAAGGCATAGATCAATTCCCATTATCCCAATGATATGTGGTTTGCTCCCATGCCACATATATGCCACCATGGACCAATACAAGGTCACCATGTGTCCATGGGGCCCAACTGACATCACACAATGGCATCATTCAAAACTTTTCTCACTCCTCAAAATTCAAAATCTAGCTAATGAGAAGGTGATGTGTGGATTTGAATTGTATAAAAGGGGTAAAGAGTGGGTTTTAATGGGTTTGTTAATGAAAGTGTTGCATATTTAAGTTGTGACACAAGATTAAACCATGAGTTGGATAAACCCATGAAAATATAGGTTGGCCTCATGTATGATCATTATTACTAATTACCATGCCACCAAGTACAACTAATGAAGGATTGGAATCATTGGTCACACACATGCATGTATGATCATCATATCACAAAGTACAACAGTCGGATGGAGAACATCATTTCCTCCACTAACAACCTCCCTAGATATGGGTCAAAGTATTATAAGAGAAAGCTACAGGAGGAAGTAAAAACTGATTTGCAAGCACTAGATCCTCTATAAATAAAAAAATTGTGAGCCAAGTGTCATGGATATTTATTCATCTACACGTATTTTTCCCTAGGAGGGACCAAGTTTTCATCATGGTCAATAACGTATGGAGAGCTACACTTGTTTTCACAAAGGAGAGAAATTTCTCTATCTATTCGCACTGATTCAAAAACAAGAGTGATAGGAAATTATATAGTTAATCCTAAGATATAGTCATACTATCCAATGGCACCCAACTTAAGTAGACAATAGAGGATCTAGAGGGATGGTCAATAGCACTCATCAACAGGGGATTGGGCCTAAGAGGAATGGATGAACCATTCTTGCAACTGGAAAATAGCCTAACTCTTTCGAAATCCGAATGTGTCCAGTCCAATAATTCCATCCAATCGATTTGTTCTAAAGGATCCAGACTGAATGAGCTCGGTTTGGTAAAAGTATAATTTCTCCTCAAAAAACTTCAACAGGCTTTACACTGGCAAAAATATTTTTTTTACTAAATAGAAAACCATTCAATAATAAAGAAGTAATTTCAAGAAAAAGAATTAATATCGATAATCAAGAAGCAATATAGGGTTAAATAAGTGGTTTTCTCATGTAAACGAATCTATAAAGGAGGAATAAGGAACTCTTTTGAAAGGTCATCACTTTGGGGAATTAAAGAGTTTCTTATATGCAAAGATGTAAGATCACATATCTCAAGCACAAGCAGATGAAGGTAGTAGGACTCAAGAGATTCATACACCATGATGTGTTCATTTCTCCCATTTCTAGATGATTGTATCAGATCTTATTAATAAAATCTCAAAGAAACAAATTAGCACCATATTCGGTATTATTGTGTGTTGTTTGTCATGGTATTGGATGGATTTCATCTTACATGACCAATTATTTCCATATTTCTTTATGTATTAGTATGTATGCAGAGGGTACCTCCTAATGTTTGATGTATGAAGTTTAAAGTTGTATGAAGCACATTCTTTCATAGATATTCATATTGAGTTAGGTGGTAAGACTCTCTCTATTATCATGGAGTTCATTGATGCACCTCTTGAGTACAATTTGTTACTCGGGCACACTTGGTTCTACAAAATGCCCGTAGTTGTATCATCTGTCATTAGGGTCTTACACTTCTCTGATCAAAGGAAAATAGTGACAATCGATCAACTTGTGTTTTGTACCCCAAATCTTAGATCCAATGTGAGGTCTAATGTGCCCTTTGTTGGTGATACCCAACAGTATTACTTGAGTGTTGGTGCAGGGATGTTCAAAGACTCTCCACTCATTGGAATATTCCCTCTTCCCCCATCATCTCCTACTACATGCATTTCTCCAGTCAATATGATTTCTCCATTTACTAGTGGATCCTTCAAGTATTTAGATCCTTGGGTGATACCTTGTCCCAAGGACGTTGAATATTAAGGAGCTCACATATCTCTCATCGTGGTCAATATTTTTGATATGACAATCCCATCAACTTCTTGCTAACATTGGTTAGCAACTCCATCCTCATATGGAGTGTGATCTACCTACTCTTATTGAACAAGTTGTTGACTCTTTCCATTGACATTATTTCCTAGAAACTGAGTTTCTTTCAAAAGAGACCATCACGGAAGTCACTAATTCCATAGATAAGCCCAAGGATGAGGTGATGCATCGATAATATTTTCCTTATTCGGAATCAATGAGAGTTATCATGATGAGTTTCAATATAATATTGGAGTAATTTGTTGGGGTATCTAGTATAATTCCCAATATTGACCCTTTTCCACCTTAGTTGTCTTTTTCAAAACTTACCACTGAAAATTATCTACTTCCCATTACACTAAAGATTCATGTTTCGTACTTTCTTCATGTCTTGATGGATCCCATCAATGAGCTTCCGTAGTTCATAAAACCAGTCATGATGAGTATCTTCGTATGCATAAATTCATTCCTATCTTCCTATTGATCCTAAATAGACAGAGGACTAGGATTCTATGGATTTTCTAGAAACAAGCAATAAGATTCAATATTACACATGGAAATGGAATAATGACATGCCTTGTTCTGAAGGTTGTCCTCTGTATGTCCTAGCTATTGCAATCCAAAAGTTCCAGCTCTGGCACCTACACATTTCTTTCTGCACACAAGAGATAAAACAATACCATTCTACTTCTCTTCCTAGTGTTATAATCGTAGATCTAGTTTGGATCTAACTTGATCTATAACAAAACAAATCATATTTGAACATTCATGCATGAAAAAAAACATTCTTAGGGGGGAACCAATGATCTATTAATTTGAATAATGGAATTACATCAAAACAATTACCTCTTGATGTATATGCATTCATCTTTTCCCCTTGCCCCTTACTTCTCCTCGACTCTTCAACCAAGCTAGGAAACCTAATTACAACTGATGTAGATGGAGAAGCACCTCAGAATTTTTGCAACATAGATCTGTAAATGATTCTTCCTCCTCATTCTCAATATTTTCCTTTATATAGATCCTTGGAAGAGGCTTGGGAGAGCTTCTATATCTTCTAGAGACCAATGGATACTCGAATGATGTGATTTCCAAGGCTCATGCCACAAAGAACCAACTCATCCCTCACTTCTCTCTTCAAAACTCCATGAATATAGAAGGTTATAGGGGTGTCACAGGTTGCACTACAATTGACCAACAATGTGTCATTTATTGTCCATGTATGAAAAGAGACACCCTTCAAAAGTGACCTAAATATTAAGATAGAGTTGTGTATTGGCTTTCATTTTCTGTTGTATTCCCTTATGGCTCTGTAGGGTGGAAATTAATGCTATAACATTGAGGTCCAAGTATTCTTATGAGATTGAGCTATAACAAGATGGGTTTGAAAAACATGTCCTTTGCTCCTTGTCTGAACAACCAACGTTTCATCTATCAATTCTTCTTCTTTGGTAAGGTTACCCCGAGCATCATATGATTTACATCCCATAAAACCATGGTTGCCTCCTTAGTTTATTCATTGTATTCTTCATCTATAGTGTTAGATGATGGGCCATTGGTTTGATCAATTAAAGCACATCCATCCAAGGAACATTTTTCCATTAGATTCATGGAATTTATCCATTGAGGACAGTTCTTCTCATAGTGATTTTTTTGATGATAACTATAGAAATATTTTGAGGCCACATATCCTAAATAAATATTTAAATTAATAGGGAGAGAATATATGGTATTAAATGGAGGATGTCTATTTAAGAAAGGCATGTAAGGACTTTGGATGGATGTACCTTTAGATGAACTATTTTCATGTCCACTATCTCATTTGAAAGCTTCTTAATCATTCTTTGTAGAATTTCTATGTCAGTGTCATATTTTTCATTGCTTTGTTCAAGTTTCTTTCTCCATGGTCATGTCAACAGTAGGAATTTTGGTCGTTTACCTCCTCTAACTACTCCTTGGTTGACCCAGGTTCATATCTACTATAGTTTCCAACAAAACCCTCTAAGACTAGCGGCCCATCTAGCAAAACTAAAAGGCAACATAGCTCATAGAATGCACTGCGCAGTCTCACCCGAGATAGTTCTTATGGGTGGCTGCAACGCTTAGGTGCTTGCAGCCTGGGAATGTGTGGGGATCTGAGATTACACTATGTGATCTTCATTTACTTACTCTCACATTCGTCTATGCTACACATTATGTCATTATTATTCATGCATGTAGACATAATCAGATCTAGCTAAACCATTCATGCATTCATCTACTAGATAACCATTGACAGTAAAGAAATAGAAAGTAATCAATCCACAGAACACATGATCTACCATGGTTCACCCCTCTTGGGCTACTTCCACAAAGATTTAGTTTCTTTTCTCTTTTATTATGGTTTCTCCAAAATTATAGTGCTACGCGCCTTACAATCCTCAGTCATTTGGGTCAAGATCTACAATGAGGAATACTATATCACACCAGGATCCTCAGCCTATGATATAGCCCTTAGGTTCTTCCTTATTTTCTCTCTCTATCTCAACATCTTACAAAAAAATCTAGGATTTTTCAGTCATTCTTACATTCCAACTCTTCAAACCCCAACCTAGACCTCCTAGGTACCTATTTATACTTATTTTTGTCTTATCATACATTACATCCTCTTACCAAACCCTAACCCTAACATGGTTGGGTCTTATTGAATGCACGCATCACATGCTTTCCTCCTTTGCATGCGTGTTTACCTTGCACGTGTTTCTTTTCCTGCCAACGGTCTTTTCCTTCTTTGTGCATTATCCTCCAAAATTATTCTTTTCTCCAAAATGGACCTACACCCAATCATCCCCAAACACTAACATGTGGCTCATCCTCAGCCACCTAGGCACTTCACGCTCCCTTGATAGTCTCTGCTATACTGTGGAACCTGTCTGCAATTTCCTTTCCTCAAATTTGTACTTGCACGACCTTTGTTGTGAGCACTTTGAAATTTTGCGTTGTGATTTCCTCTTGGAACATGGTTGTGCATTCCACTTGTGTCTGTGCCATGTCCTTCTTCTCCTCCTCCAATTGTGCGATGAGATACGTGGATTGGTTTGGAAGAGGTTCCATCTACGCCTTTCTCTCTTGCTTTTGTGTCTACGCTGCTATCAGTTCTGCTTGGAGCTTCTTCAGGTCTTGTGTCCCCTTTAGGCGCTCAGTGATACTCATTGTTCTCTACCTCTACCTGAGGTCCTATATAGTTGCACTTATTTTTCCTTCTTCATGGTCCCACTACTAGACCCATTCATCTTCCCCAATGCTATCCACAACTGCATTGTTCTGTCAAATAACTATGTTGCTATGTTATCTTGTTTCTCAAACTCTGCTAGTTAGAGTGCAACTTCTACTTTCCCCTACTCCCTGACCTTAGGTGGAGTCGTCAGAGTCAATTTTTCCTTCATCTCCTCAATTTGTTTCCTATAGTCGTCGATGTTTTGGGAAATCATATTGAGTTTCTCCTCTGTACTTGAACTCTCGGCCTACGCGCTGTCTGGAAGGCGGTTGTAGACTATTGCCACCCCCTATTCAATTTTATCTGCATGCTCTTTCTCTCCTCTGGTCTCAAACTTCACTTGTTCAACCATGAGCTTCAAGGATTCCTTGTCACCTTTCATTTCCTGTAGTTCTACTATGTTTGTTCTCGCACTAGACTGCACCTTGTTATTGGACTATTCGGTAGGTGCGGACACTAATAGATCTCCCTATATCCACCTAGATCTAGAACAAAACAAGACAGAACATGACTCTTTCCCTAAGTTTTGACCATTGAATTAGCTAGTAGGAAGGAACAAGTAACATACCTTTATAGCTTTATGGGAAAGGGACATGCCACTGTATCATATTAATTGAAAGTAATAATTACAACCTGATCACCTTGATGTTGCAAGATTCCTTTCGATGGCTCTTGGCTCCAACACACACACTTTCTCAATCCTTGCATGAAGAATATCATATCCTCTTGATAGACTTGCTAGAGTCTCCAAACTGCTATTCAAGCTAAGTCCTTCACACAATTCTTTCACCAATTCTCCAATGAATCTTGCTTAACATTTTCCATGAGAATTCCCTCAATATATAGTAGAGAATGAGATAGTTACTTGGATAAGAATGATCCCACAATATCGGGGAATCCAGTACAAAGATAATCATTCGAATGCCAACCCATTATTCTAGAAGATTCCCTTCTAGAAACATCGAGGATTCATCTTTTTTCATGCTTTAGGACGAGTTCGCACCCTGGCTATTCAACACAATGTGAGAAGTTCGCACCCTGGATTAAGGCAGTGTGCGAGAATGGGTCATTCTCACACCCTAATATATTAGCAACCTGCGAACCTTCTTCAAAAAGGAGTTTTCTGGGAAGAGATGAAAGTAACTTTTCTCAGGAGAAAGTTCTTATGAAGAGCCTGAGTACACCATCATCAATACATCATCATGACAACCAAAATCATGGGTAATAGAATGCCCCCCAAAGTATGAAGTTGGAATCAGTGACAACCGAAAGACTTTGTAAGCTACATGTGTGTGTCAGAAACCAGGAGCACACCTAATCGGAAGCCTGCAAACACCCAAGCATCTGCAGAATATCATATATATCAATTCTGAGGTAGGAATTCCCATACTCAGATCACAGACTGATGACATCGTAGACATGGGTCATGGCCACCAATCATATACTGTGGATCCATGTCGTCAAGATATAGCATAGCCACCAGGAATACACTATGGATCTATGCGAGAAATTTCAAATTAAGACGACATAGCCACGAGACATACACAGTGGATCTATGTGTCGCAAATTATACATACTCCATCGCAAACTAGAAAAAAAGATGATATCCAGGGTCTTCAATCTCGTCGCCCAAAGTACGAATCTAGCCATGTGATTACATGTGTTGAAGTCGAACATCACAGAAACCACTTGATTACTAGTCATTTATCAAACCATTAACAGGTGCGAGGGAAATAACCATTGATGTTAATGACTCCCCAGGTACTCTAGTACAATCCATCGAGTGTGAATGAATGAGTTGAAGTCGAACATCCGATGGAATCTTTCGATCATGGCTCAATGATGGAAACCCATTGTTGAAAGCGAGAAAACCTGCCATTGAGGCATGCAAGATCCAAGGTACCAAAGAATTTCTAAGTCTTGATTCTGGATAATGAGCTGAAGTTGACGAAACAAAACACATCATAGGAGGGCCTTAACGTATCCCCCATCAATGACACGAAATGAGTAACATATTTTTGAAGGTGAAACAAAGTATGATGTAAATTGAACTGGACACAGGGAAGGCCGACACAGAGAGAATGGACAACTGTAGATGGCCGACTCAATAAATGTTTCATATGGACTTCTCTTGAACATATGAATGACATGACCAATGATTTGGCAACATTGACTCAAAGACGACACAGGAAATGAACTTGTAGCAAATCGAATGAGAGACAAATGGATTTCCCAAATCGGCTTCAAATGATGAATAGGGGGTGTCATGTTCAAGAGTGACACTTATTGCCAATCAATACTAAGATGAAAACATATCCCTTTCCCAAATTTCCCCCCACCATTTATGGTGAGTACCTCTTTATTTTTACGCAAGATTGAGGAGGATAACATACGCTTGTTGATATAATCTTATCCCTCGGACAAGTCCTTCAGAGTATGTTTAACAAACCCTAAGAAGGAGTGGTTCAGTCCCATTACGGGTCTGTCGATGTTTGTTTAACGAGTCCAAAGATAGAAAAATCGAAGGTTTTTCATGATTATAGAGTCTGGAAAAGCACTTAAAAGAGAACTCTCTCAATTCATTTTTCATAAAATAGTCCGATGAGACCAAAAAATAGATAAATTATCACTCACCAAACGCTTATTCAAATACTTTATCGAGCGTGAAAACAACAAGGTCGCTCGTCTATCTTTTCATGTTTAGAGAGTCTGAAAAGAGCTTAAAGAGGACTCCAGGGGGGTTCCTTTTTCGTATAACCTTGTTGAGCCTGAAAAAGTGATAAAAGTATGCTCGATCGCATTCTCATGTATTTTCGAGTGCAAGAATGAACAAAGACCATGCTCGAGGTTTTATACAAAAACCATAAAAAACAATCAAAACATGCGATGGAAAAAGAAAAATTATGTCCGCATCTCGGTACATGACCATCAAAGTCGTTACGCCTGCAAAAGTTACACTCAAAAGGACATTAGGGATTAGGGTTTAATAGATAAATAATCATTAAAAAACCAAATAACATGGTAAAAGTAAATATAAAAAAGTAAAACTCTTTTTTTACCATATCATTTTCACCTTTCACTGTTTGAGCTCAAAAACCCCTCTTTTACCCTCGAAGTTCGACGTCAGATTGCGGAAGTTACGAGCATCCATTCGGCGAGCCATCAGCGATAGTGAGGTAGGCTCTTTGTCTTCTACTCTTTCATGGTTTAGTTTTGCATTTTCATTGGTCAAAAATCATTTTTTGAGTTGATTTTATGAGCCCTACTTGCGCTCAAGCATTCTCGCAGGTGGGCTACACGGGACCTATGAGAATGGGTGATTCTCGTAGGTGAGCCCACAACAGCCTGCGAGGTTCTCTCACTGTGCCCAAAGGGCACCTGTGAGAACCACAAAGCACAAAATGTTTTTAAGATTTTACTCAATAAAAATGAACCAATTCATGAATAGAGTTGTTAATCCTCTTTTTGTGCTTCTTATGCAGGTAATTGGCCATCAAAATGGTTCTTGAATGGCACGAAAGGGAGCACAAAGAAGACAATGCTATTTCTAGAAATCATCCACCCACTATTGCTTCTTTGAGAAACTGTGGCCTTCTCAAGTACTTTCGTATACCGGGCATGAGGGCCCAAGTCAGGTTATTAGAGTACCTTGTGCGTATGTGGGATCTCGATCAACAGGTATTTCATGTGGGGGTCCACACATTGTCCTTAGATATTGAGGACATTTACTTTTTGACTGGACTGTCACGACGTGGGAACTATGTGAGCCTAACTGGTGGCAGAGGTGGTGGGTTGCCCATGAGTGAGTACTGTCATTTACACTGTGTTCCCGAGGCAGAGAGAAAGAAAGGAAAAGTAGTTGTTTGGGGGGTACGAGATTTGATCCTCCGTACTATCCTATTCACCATAGCTCGGATGGCTGAGAGTTCTGCTCCTCACATGGTGCTACAGAGTTACTTCCAGTATGCCATAGAGTGTACTGAACCTCGGGTTTTCAACTAGGTAGATGCAGTGCTTCGTAGTATAAAAAATCAGTTGACCAAATGCAGACGAGGCGACCTGAAGCAATTCGGGTATGGATCTTTGTTAGTGTCCTTTTTCCTTGAGAGGGTTCCATTACTGAGGCTGCAGGTTGAGTGGAATTTACCGGCTCCCAGGGATCCAAGGATGTTGAGATGGTGTTGGCTCATGGCCCGGCACGTAGCTAGATCGATCATCAAGTATGATGATACCTTTTTTGACTGGCTTCAACCACAGATGTTGATGGTTGACGATTATGCTTATGTCGGGTTGGATTTTCGAGGAGATCCGGACTTAGTACTGCCAAAAGATGCTCAGTGGGGAGAACTTGGTAAGAAGTACACACATTTTTTTCTTTTTAAATGTTTTTGTGAATTTTAATCATATTCAAATGTTTTTTTGTTTTATATGTTCGTCAAAAGACTAAATAAAAAATCTGTTTTTGATGACACGGATGTTGGACCTTACCAACCTCCCGGTACTTCTCTCATTCAACAACGAGGAGAGGTAGCGGTAGTGGTACAATATGTCGAGGATTATCAAGTAGTGGAACAAAATCTAGAGGGCCTGACCGCAGATATTCCAGACATGCCTCTTGAAGAGGTTCCACGACGCGATCAACGTCATACTGTAGAAGTGTCAGGGTCCATGAGTCGACTACTTCATAGGGTTGCTCGGGCAGTCGTGTGTTACCATGAATGTCATCCATGATGTCACTTTGTAGAAGCTATGAGCTTCAGATTTTGACATTTTGGTCTTCGGACAAAACTTTTTGTTAAAAACTCTTTTGATCGTTATATATACATATGGCTTCTATCGGTTTACCTTGTATTGTGTGAAAAATTGATGTGATTGATTTATAAATGATTCAAATGTTTGTCTAATACATAGTTAGCCAATGCATCTGTTAATGTATTTAGACATCTAGAAATATGTTGATATTCAATGTAATCAAAATAACGTTCCAAGAGACGAATTCGCAAATACACCCATAACAAAGTAGGACTTCGAATAGTATAGACATTACTTAACTGTAGTAATACAAGCTACGAATCGAGTCGCACAACCAAATGATGAATTTCGAGCGAGATAGCATCAACCAACAATTCAATAGTGACACTATACTCTACAATGTTGTTGGTCACACGGCCGAGACACACACCTCGTAAGGAGACAAGTTCGTTTGTAGGGGCATAAATTTCCCATGCAGCGGAAGCAAGGTTCTGATTACTATGGCTAGCACCATCAGCTAAGCCAATATAGGGTAGTGAAGACTCCGACATCTGGAAATAAAGCACAACATCACATAAGGGCAGAGACCAGATAACGACAAAAGAAAGCTATAGTAACACACAAGAAGTATGATACAATAAAAATACAAGTACTTGTGCACAGATGATTTTATGCATGGTACTTCTTCAAGTACAACCCATTCCTGGGTTCACTCAAAGGGATACCATCATAATCTACTAACTCATAATCTGCTTTTTCCAAAACTTGTCGAACGATATAAAGGCCTCGCCACATGGCTTCGAATTTTCCATCCCCTAGCATATCTCGATCTTGATCATAGAGAAGAACAAGATCACCTTCGGAGAAAACATGAGGCTTGACATGTTTGTCGTATTGGGCCTTGACACGCTTTTTCTGAGATTCGATGACTAGGGTGGCATCGCGTCGAGTTTCGTCTAATTGCATAAGATATAATAGACTTTCTTCCTCAGTAGAAGTGTTGGGTAGGAGTTCAACAACTAGTTTTAAAGAAGGTATTTCACATTCAATCGGGAGAATGTATTTCACACCATAGACTAACCGGAAAGGTGTAAACCCAATAGCGGACTTGACAGATGTCTGGTACGCCCACAATGCCGAAAAAAACATTGTGTGCCAACTTTTTTTATGAATCCCTATCATTCGTCGGAGCATAGTTATGAGAACTTTGTTAATCGCTTTGACTTGGACATTGGCTTGTGGGTAATAGGGCGTTGAGTTATCATGGTGAAGACCCAACTTTTCAGTAAGTTCGGACATCATAAAATTCCTAAAGTGGCTATCGTGATCAGTGACGATATCTTGGGGAACACCAAAACGAGCTATAACATGATTAAAAATGAATAATGTTGTGGTCTTTCTAGTGTTGTCAAATGTCGGCATCGCCTCGACCCATTTCATAAAGTAATCAACGGCTACAATAATGTAACCATGCCCCCCAGCTGAGTGAGGGTGACATGTCATGAAATCGATGCCCCATTTCGCAAATGGACCAACTAAGACCACAGGGTGAAGAGGATCAAGATGTGACCATATCTTCTGATTATAGGTCTGGCAAGCATGGCATTTCTGAACGGTGATGATGCAGTCGTTAAACAAAGAAGGCCAAAAATACGCTGCTCATAAGATCTTCTAGGCAGTAGCATACCCAGACATATGACCACCACATGCTCCATAATGGCATTCATTTAGAGCTTTCTCAGCTTCGTCGAACGTTAGGCAATGTCGAAAAACAGATTCAATCCCCCGACGATAAAGAGTATCCCCGAGGATAATGTATTGACGAGCTTGATAGCGTATGCAACGTCGGTCAGTACTAGACAAAGTTGGCTGGAAAGTCTGGGTTTGGAGATATATAATGATATCACCATACCAAATATCATGAGTGCTAATAAGGAAAAGAGATTCATCGGGTAATGAATTAGCTGCTACATTTTCCATTGCAGAATGGGGAAAGTCGCATATCAACTCAGCAAAGACTAAGGATTTCTTGGACTTGGCACGTTCGAATTCCAAGTCAAACTCCTGAAGTATCACAATCCATTTGGAGTATTTTCCCCCTAGAAATTGACGAGTGAGAATGTGTTGCATAGGGTTGCAATGAGAAATCATTGTAGTCTTGCGTGAGAGGATATAGTGTTGGAAGCGTTGGATGTCTTGGATGATAGCCAAGGCCAGTTTCTCGACATGTAAATACTTGATTTCAGTAGGTGTTAGACTTCGACTCAAGTAGTAGATAACATGTTCGTTGTTAGCATCATCCTCTTGGACGAGAACCATACCAATAGTGTACTCTGAGGCAGCAATATAAAGGAAATAATCATGACTGTAATCGAGGGGAAAGAGAAGCGGAGCACGCGTGAGGGACAATTTCAAAGCCTCAAAAGCATTTTTGGATATGGTATCCCAGACGAAATCTGAATCCTTTTTTAGGAGCCATGTAAATCCACGACGAAGAAAGTTTTTCCCTTGCAAACTTTGCAACTGGCGAAGAGTAGAAGGAGGAGGGAGATTAAGGATTGCCTCATCCTATAAAGGATCCACTTGGATCCCTTGACGCGAAACAATAAAACCTAGAAGTCGGCCAGATTCCACGCAGAAAACTCACTTATGAGGATTCAAACGTATACGGTAGAACCGACAGTGGACGAAAATGGCTCGGAGGTGTTTTGGGTGATCGACTCGGTGCATTAAGTGAGCAGGTAAATCTTCCAAATATGGCTGAACGATGTGCTTGATATCATGGAAAGAATAAGACATAGCGCGTTGAAAAGTTGCGCTAGAATTCTTGAGACCGAAAGGAAGTTTCTGATAGGCAAAAGTACCCCAAGGACAAATAAAAGTAGCCTTATGTTGATCCTCGGGAACAATGTTGATTTGATTATACCCAGAGAAACCATCCATGAGAGAGAAGATTTCACTTCCGGTGCAATTGTCGACAATCTGATCGACGAAGGGGGTAGGAAAGTTGTCTTTGGGACAAGCTTTGTTGATATCCCTATAATCAATGCATACACGAATGGTACCTTGTTTCTTGTCAATCGAGACAAGATTGGAAACCCAGTCTGTGAGAGACACCGGATAAATAAAGCTGGCTTTCGGAAGTTTCTCAACTTTGAGTTTTATAACAATCGTTTTATGTGGGTGAACTGGATGAAGGCGTTGCCAGACGGGTTTAGTGTTGGGGTATGCCTTTATTTCATGTATCAAAATATCAGGGTCGATACCCATCATTTCTTTGTAGCTCCATGTGAAGATGTCACGAAACTCTTTGAATAGGGATGTGTAGGTGACGATTTCATCAGAAGAACACGAAGCTCCAATATGGACATTTTCGACAATCCCAGGTTTGATGGATATGTCGAGGGGAATCGTGGGTGAGATATTACTTAAGTTCCCTTCAGAAAACACATCATGTGCAGACTCGGGAATGGTCAAGATGACGACAACGGTTGACGGGGTCGAAATCCGTTGGTAGTTCTCAAGGGTATGTTGCTCCAGAAAGAGGATGTTACGATGATGCCCATTGTCCCAAGGGGTGTCCTCCATGAAAGACATGATCATCTCATCTGTGGGGAAAATGACACAGAAAGGATCGGGAGATAACTCACCAAGAGAATGAGTTGAATGGCCTGATAGGCAGATTCAACTGGACTTAACGACATTTCATCTCCGAAATGAAGATGATCTCCAGGGTCAGAGACTATCCAGGGGTCGTGAGATCCAGGAAGTTTGTGAGGCAAGGTGGAGATCATGTTGATATAAGCAACAGACGAGTGTGGAACATCGGGTGATGGAATGGGAAAAGTACCCATTAACGAAGAGTCCTTGAGAAGGTCTACACCGACGTTCTCATAACCCGGTGGGGTTTTAGCAATAAACGATACGTTGCTAGTATGGCTATCAGAATTAAAGAAGGCTAGTTGATCGATGGTGACAACCTTACCTTGATGTGGGAAACGTACCACACAGAAAAGGTTCGACACAACTGTGTGCATGGAATCGATCCAGTTGCAGCCAAGCAGAAGATTGTAATCAAGGGGAGCGTCAAATACTTCCACTTCGACTTGGACTGTTTTACCTTCTAACACAATGGGCAATGAAGGAAGGACAACGTAGGGCTTAAAACCGGAGTCGTTGAAGGATTTAAGAGTATTCTGGGATTCATTCAAAGAAGGGGAGCGAATGTCTTTCCAGCAAGCAAGAGACATAACACATGTCGAGGCACCCTCATTGATAACGGTTCGACAAATTTTTTTGTCAGAGACAATCACTTGGATCTGGAACGCAAGTTGAGGGGGTAACCTTGGAATGTGATCTTCCAAGTCAAATATTATTAAATTTGTATCCGTCAAATCGATTCCACCAATAGCTTTCAACAGTGCCTTTCATTGTGCGGGACAAGTTTGAAGGACTTCAAGGGCTGACATCGCAGAAGGTGCTTGGGCCAGATCTTCAACAATGTTGTAGTTCTAGGTGGCACGAGCATGAGGATTGAAAGTTGATTTCCGAACGAAACCCTTTGGGGGGGGTCGCAGAACTGTGTCGAGGCTAGGTCGTTCGAGATGAAGAGGACCGTTGGTAGGTCGAGTCGCAGGAGAGGGTTGTACCAAGGAAGGGAGTAAATCATCAACCTTCTCCTTAGAGGGAGAATAATCTTTGGCTTGAGTAGTGAGGGCAATGTTTCTCTGCTTAGAATCACCAATACACATCAAAACATAGGAGGTAGTAGAAGACGAGGGTTGGTCATGGATGACCAATTGAGCCTATTGTTGAGACGGGAAGGGTTGTGACAAAATGGTCGGCGCATGTGGTTTTGGAGCTCCTTGAAGGAACTTGGTGACCTTGGGGCGTCATGGACAATCCTTTGTGTAGTGATCATCACCACAGATAAGACAAGGGTATCAAGTTTTGCGCTTATCCCGGTCATCAACAAGGGTAGTTTTGGTTTGCTCTGCTTGAAAAGTATTTTTTCCCTCCTTATTCTTACCCCTTCCCTTTCTAGATTTGTTTTTACTGGCTGGGGTAGATTGGACTGCATTTACCTCAGAAGTCTTACCGGTGGAAGGGGTAGGAGACGAAGCATTTTGAACATTAGAAGAAGCATATTTGGGGTTTGCACTTGAAGCGGAATGTGGTTGGGCCTGGAAAGTGCCAATCACACCATCAACTACATGCAAAGCAGTTGGAGTAGTTGAAGTGTTGGAAGTATTTGGACGAGGTAAGTCAGGTAGTAAATCGTAAAGGGTTCCTGTTTGTGAGTAAACGAGGTCAAGATATTGAGCATGACTTATAGCCTGCTCTTCCATGACTACGCCACCCATGGAAATGTCCTTACCGATGTAATTCACAAATGATTTTGTGAACCACTCTACCAACAACTAATCAGGGAGCTCAAGTTTAATGAGACGTCATCTCCTTCGCCACTCATGGATGTGATCGGATATATGAGTGGCTTTGTTCTATTTGAAGGAAGTAAAAATCTCGGTCCCGATGTCGTAACGAATTGGTAACTGGTAGTGTGTGAGGAAAGCCATGGCTAGTGTGTTGAAGTCAGAGAAGAAACCTCGTGGCAATTCGATATACCACTTTGCAGCAGAACCTATGAGTGTTCGTTGAAAAAGACGTAAATGAATAGAGTCATCCATCAACGAGTTGGATGAACACCATAGGTGAAAAGTCATAATGTGATTGTTGGGGTCCTCTCCCGCTTTGTCGTCGAATTTAGGAATGTCTGATGGAAGCTTGGCTGGTATAACAGGCCATTGGGGAGAGTGACGAATAGGATCATTTAAAATCCTTGACAAATCTGGAAGATCCAAAGTGGCGAGAAAGGGTAACTGTCGATTCACCTGCAAGTAATGGTGGATTTGGGGAGGAAGTCCCGTCGACAAACCAATAGGACCATAAGCAGTCTGCATATAATGTGAAGACCCAGGCATATTTGGTGGTGGTTGGAGAGGATAGTAGCTCATAGGAGTATACCCTAGAATAGGGGCTTGAGTTTGAGAATTTTCCCCCCAAATGGGATTGAATGAACCTGGATATGGTTGGCCCATACCAAAAGGGATTGTAGACGTAGCTGGAAACTGTTGCCCCCCAGTCGATTGAGGAGGATGTTGTATCAACTAATTCCAATACTGGGCCAAGGACAAAGGTATGTTTTGCCCATAAGGTGGGTTCAGTACTCCCATTGAAGGTGGTGTTCTAATTGGGGGCAATGTTCCAATTGCGGCTTATGTTCCAATTGGGACTTGCGTTCCAAAAGGAATTTTCCCACTGAGAGGGGGTTGAGTCATACCACCTTGGTGAAATTGTCCACCAACCGGACACTGGTAATTTGGAGTGAATGACAGAATAGTGCCACTAGGATTAAGATTTCCCATAGAAGACGAAGAAGGTCCTCCAAAAGGAAATTGAGGGAGTGTTGGAATAAAACCGAGAAGAGAGTGCCCAGAAGAAGAAGGACCACCAGGAGAGCCGGATGGAGTTTGGGCAGGAGTAGGAATGGAAGCATTCAACGCACGATATCCGGGTGGTAGTTTTGAAGTGACGTTGGGCATTCGCGGGGTGTTGATGGGAGAAAGACTAACTGCAGTAAACCCGGTTGGAACACTCGTAGTAGCTGTGAGATGGGCTATTTCGGCAGGGATGGTAAAGTGATAAGCGATAGTCAATGGTACTGTCTCTATACTAGAGATTTTGGAAATCACAGGTGAACCTGGACCAAAAAGGTCCCGTCGAAAAATTCCCGTAGACCAAAAAGGATCTTGGTCCCCAGGTCCAGTCAAAGATCCAGAATACACAACAATTAAGTCTCCAGAAGAGTTTTCTCACATAAAACATCTCTCAGAATCAAGGTGAAGTCGAAATTCCTCTCAAGTATTTGTAATTCGAAAATTTTCTAGAGAGTCGGTTCATTCCACTTGTGGTGTGGTGACGACTGTGACTTCACTTTTTCGAGGAGAGCCCTCGGGTGTACTTGTAGGCAAGGGTTGAGAACCTTCCAGATGCTCTGGAGATAAACCCTACATTCTACATGAACAACGTGGAGGATCTATTGTAAACGAGTGACAAACTTCACGAAGAAAATCCTATGGTCAACTTCAAGAAACAAGCAACGTGCGCTAGTAAACAAAATCTAGGAAGCAACACCAAGCAAACAAGACCTTCTAATTTCAAAGCCACTAGTTGGTGATGAAATGAAACGTCACAACAACGAGACGAGAAGGGGCTAGGCGAGGGTGGAAAATTTACGCTGACGACCTGCTTAACAGACTTACACCCTGGTGCAAGCTCCCATACATAATTGTGGGTATACCCTCCAAGGAGCCTGAGTGAGTTTGGTTAACATCAATTCCAGGTATCGTGAAGACTTTCCCCTTCACAGTCACCTTGTGTAAGAACTTAGAAAGATAGGCCACTAAGGTCACCACCAACAATAATAAATCCTGGGGGGACAGTCGACAGTCCGATCCACACGCAAGGGCAGGGTAACTAGCCCGAAATCAACTCAAAAGGATTCCACTCAGCATTGTGATCCCCGTAATATGTGAAATCTCTACACTGATATCAACAAAGAGGGGTGAGTAACTCTGCCAATATCAATGCGACCTCGTGCTTGACCCTTGTGTGAGAAGGGCTTCCTTGGACAAGATGTTGCAAATGGAATTTAACACTCCCTAACACAAGATGCTATTGTATGTTTTGTGCTTTGGAGAGTGTATCTGTCTTCCTACTCCAAAGCGCTAGCCTAGCTAAATGTTGGTGTAATAGATCCCTAGAAAAGAGTTACTAGTTAAATTTTATGATTGCGCAATGTTATTAAGAGCTGTTGTTTACTCAAAGGAAATGGAGATGAAACTGATGTTGTAGTAGACTCTGACCCAACGATGCATGGATGAGAATGAAATATATCACTTTTTGTTCAATGAATCCCACGTATGGGAGGCAAAGAGAAAGTTTTCCAAATCAACCTTGAACGACAATACAATTTCCTTTAAAATGCAAATGCAACAAATCATGCATCAACAACAATTCTCTATTGTTTCTTTTTCAATAATTTCAACAATTGTTTTTCAATGTTTTCGAAGACGAAATTTTTTTTTTTTTTTTTGAAAGAAAAACTTTGTTCACTTTTCAAAAAAGGACCCACACTATGATAGTGAGAGTACAAAAAATCAAAAACCAATGAACAAGCAATGATAAAAACCCAAATCACTCTTTCAATGAAAACAAAAATAACAAGCAAACCAATCTAGTCTTTGCAATTGCATAAGAAAAATGATCTTTCAAACAATAAGCAAATGATAAAGACCAAGAAAAATCAACTTTCAACCGATCACCAGTCCTCAACCAATCAAGCACACTCAGATTCTGAAATCAAAGAGTATGGTTATGCCAAGAAAGGTCAAGAAACGAAAATCAAGACAGAAGTGACTAGAAAAGCCTTGAAATCCTAAGATTGTCCATGCACAAAAACGAAGACAAGAAGAACATCAATCAATGGTCCAAGAAACTCTTATGAGGCAACTAGACTGATCTGGGCAGTTGAAGATGCCAAAACTCAAATCCAAAATTTTGAAAAAATGGGTTCGCAGGCTGAGAGTGTTACACAGTGCGAGAATTAGTGATTCTCGCAGGTGGCCCTTGAGCAGAGTGAGAGAACCTCGTACTGAACCTAAAGGTAGGATGCAAACTCTAAATATTATCGCAGGCTAGTGTGGAGTGCAGTGCGAGAACCTCTGAAACTAGTCAATTTTTTGGAAAATGAAACAAAATTTGAAGAGGCCTTTGGACCCAGAGGGTCTATCGGGGTATCCTGAAGACTCAGAGATTGATATGAAAGGAGAAAAGTAAAACAAGAGAAAATGGCCACGAAAAAACAACAAAATCCACAAAGAAAATGGGATGATCCCCAGTGGAGTCGCCAATTTTKTTATCGGACTAATCGGTAGGTGAYGACACTAACAGATCWCCCTAGATCCACCTAGATCTAGAACAAAACAAGACAGAACATGACTCTTTCCCTAAGTTTTGACCATTGAATTAGCTAGTAGGAAGGAACRARTAACATACCTTWWTATCGCTTCCTAGGGTCTYTGTTGCTCCCRCTTYRCTYYGGTGCTCTCGTGAGGTCAAGACCAAGACAACACAAACCARCCAAAGTGAAGATAGCAMAATATATTCAACTGTCAACTTATGTGTATGATCAAGGAATTACACAATAAAGTGAGAATAGCTTTATGGGAAAGGGACATGCCACTGTATCATATTAATTGAAAGTAAAAATTACAACCTGATCACCTTGATGTCACAATCTTCCTTTCGATGGCTCTTGGCTCCAACACACACACTTTCTCAATCCTTGCATGAAGAAGATCAAATCCTCTTGATAGACTTGCTAGAGTCTCCAAACTGTTGTTCAAGCTAAGTCCTTCACACAATTCTTTCACCAATTCTCCAATGAATCTTGCTTAACCTTTTCCATGAGAATTCTCTCAATATATAGTAGAGAATGAGATAGTTACTTGGATAAGAATGATCCCACAATATCAGGGAATCCAGTACAAAGATAATCATTCGAATGCCAACCCATTCTTCTAGAAGATTCCCTTCTAGAAACATCGAGAATTCATCTTTTTCCATGCTTTAGGATGAGTTCGCACCCTGGCTATTCAACACAGTGCGAGAAGTTTGCACCTTGGCTTAAGGCAGCCTGCGAGAATGGGTCATTCTCGCACTGTAATATATTAGCAGCCTACGAACCTTCTTCAAAAAGGAGTTTTCTGGGAAGAGATGAAAGTAACTTTTCTCAGGAGAAAGTTCTTATGAAGAGCCTGAGTACACCATCATCAATACATCATCATGACAACCAAAATCATGGGTAACAGACCTCCTACGCGATGCTCACTTGGAGTTTGTACAACACCTTTGTGAGTATTCTGGATAATACCATGTCAACCTGCGCAAAATATTTCAGTGGCGTTTATGTTGCAGTTTCATGCATGTGAAACATGTCATTTGTTACTCTGAATGTTGGACTCACCTCAACAATTGTGTGAACTGTGTATTCCTTCTATGGCATAGTCCTTGCTGTCTATGTTGCTTCTCCCTCGAGGAAGGATTATGTTCCCCTTTCAGACTTCTGCATGGTTCTAATTTGTTCGAGGACCTACTTTATTCCAGCTAGGTTGTCTTGTATTTTCCCTCTTTGGTGCTTAGTTTCCTAGAGCTCTTATGTTGTGTGGTCTTGCACCTTCTCTTCCACAAGGTCGATGTCATCCTCTATGATCATGTACTCCGACAGTCGTTTATGTGCCTTTTCCTTCTTGTGCGATCCTCCTTTATATAATATTGACCTCTTAGGTGGCTTTGTTTCTTGTGGATTCGATGTTGAGGGGGTTCGCTATGTTTCTGTAGCCCTCGCTCCTTTTTCCTTTTGTTGTGGGGCAATGACCTTCTACATTTTCGGTGTATTTTTCTTTAGCGCACTCCCCTTCGTCTGCTACAACAACTTTTGGGTGGGTTTCCCCGACTTTGTCGACTTCTTAGGCATAGTGGTGTCTACTTCTATGCTTTGTGGCACTTCTTGGGTTAGGACTAGGACCCTCCAGTCATCATGCCAGTCCCGCATGGACATTTCAATCTCGTCCTCGTTGACGCAATACCTTAGTTGTAGCCACTCCTTATGTGGGTCCCTACGCACTTTGATTCACATGGTGTGATTTATTGTGTGGAAATTGGCTATGTTGTTGTACTGGGTGACCACTTCAGGGGTAATTCTCCAAGTGTTGGTTATGCTTTCCTGTATTTCTACAAAATACTCGAAAAAGGTACCTATGTTTGTGCTTATGTGCTTGGGGTCTACGTTGCTCCCCACCAACACATACCGTGTTGTGTGGAACCAACCTATCCGGTCGCAGAAGTATGAATATGGGGGCTCCGTCCACACCATCAACATGATTAACATGAGTAGGCATGAGTAGGGGAAATCTGTGCCGAGGTCCTGCACGTCTTTGCAGTCCTCAAGCAATAGGTTCAACAAGTAAGTGCCCATCTGAGTGATGTTCCATTCGCGCATTGTGCTGCAGCTAGGATGACCTCGATATGGAATTCCTCCTTTCGACACTTCCTCATCATTTTACAGGACAAGATTTTGGTGGCCATCCGTGTCGCTACATCGCTAATCCTTTTAATAATAATTCTGCATGAGCCCCTCTCTGTCCCATATGTACTCTTCATCTCTTCAGTCAGAGTCTTCTCTTTTGTTTTTTCGTCCAGGTACTGCACAAGTTTCTTACCCATTGATAGACATCCTGTGATTAATTATATCAACAATGATCTATTAATCTGAATAATGGAATTTCATCAATACAATTATCTCTTGATGTATATGCATTCCTCTTTTCCCCTTTCCCCTTACTCCTCCTCGACTCTTCAACCAATCTAGGAAACCTGACTACAACTAATGTAGATGGAGAAGCACCTCAAAATTTTTGCAACATAGATCTGTAAATAAATCGTCCTCCTCATTCTCAATATTTTCCTTCTTTATATAGATCCTTGAAGGAGGCTTGGGAGAGCTTCTATATCTTCTAAACACCAATGGATCCTCGAATGATGTGAGTTCCAAGGCTCATGCCACAAAGAACCAACTCATCCCTTTCTTACCTCTTCAAAACTCCATGAATCTAGAAGGTTATAGGGGGTGTCGCGGGTTGCACTACAATTGATCAACTGTGTGTCATTTATTGTCCATGTATGACAAGAGAGACCCTTCAAAAGTCACCTAAATATTAAGATAGAGTTGTGTCTTGGCTTTCATTTTCCGTTTTATTCCCTTATGGACCTGTAGGGTGGAAATTAATTCTATAACATTGAGGTCCAAGTCTTCTTAGGAGATTGAGCTATAACAATATGGGTTTGACAAACATGTTCTTTGCTCCTTGTCTGAACAACCAAAGTTTCATCTATCAATTCTTCTTCTTTGGTAAGGTTACCCCGAGCATCATATGATTTACATCCCATAAAACCATGGTTGCCTCCTTAGTTTATTCATTGCATTCTTCATCTATAGTGTTAGATGATGGGCCATTGGTTTGATCAATTAAAGCACTTCCATCCAAGGAACAATTTTCCATTAGATTCATGGAATTTATCCATTGAGGACAATTCTTCTCATAGTGATTTTTCTAAAGATAACTGTAGAAATATTTCGAGGCTACATCTCCTAAATCAATATTTAAATTAGCAGGGAGAGGTTATATGGTATTAAATGGAGGAGGTCTCTTTAAGAAAGGCATGTAAGGACTTTGGATGGATGTACCTTCAAATACACTATTTTCATGTCTACTATCTCATTCGAAAGCTTCTTAATCATTCTTTGTAGAATTTCTTTGTCAGTGTCATATTTTTCATTGCTTTGTTCAACTTGATTTCTCCATGGTCATGTCAACAATAGGCATGTTGGTAATTTACCTCCTCTAACTACTCCTTGGTTGACCTAGGTTCATATATACTATAGTTTCCAACAAAACCCTCTAAAACTACCGACCCTCCTAGTAAACCAGAAGGCAACATAGCGCATAGAATACACTACACAGTCTCACCCGAGATAGTTATTATGGGTGGCTGCAATGCTCAGGTGCTTGCAGCTTGGGAATGTGTGGGGATCTGGCATTACACTATGTGATCTTCATTTATTTACTCTCACATTCATCTATGCTACACATTCTGTCATTATTATTCATGCATGTAGACATAATCAAATCTAGCTAAACCATTCATGAATTGATCTACTAGATAACCATTGACAATAAAGAAATAAAAATTAATCAATCCACAGAACACATGATCTACCATGGTTCACCCCCTCTTGGGCTACGTCCACAAAGATTTAATTGCTTTTCTCTTTTATTATGGTTTCTCCAAAATTATAGCGCTACGCGCCTTACAATCCTTGGTCATTTGGGTCAAGATCTACAATGAGGCAGACTATATCACACCAGGCTCCTTAGCCTATGATATAACCCTCAAGATATTCCTTATTTTCTCTCTCTATCTCAACATCTTACAAAAAAATATAGTATTTTCAGTCATTCTTACATTCCAACTCTTCAAACCCCAACCTAGACCTCCTAGGTACCTATTTATACTTATTTTTGGCTTATCAGCAATTACATCATCTTACCAAACCCTAACCCTAACATCGTTAGGTCTTCTTGAATGCATGCATCACATGCTTTCCTCCTCTGCATGCACGTTTACCTTGGACGTGTTCCTTTTTCTGCCAGCTATCTTTTCCTTCTTTGCACATTATCCTCCAAAATTATTCTTTTTTCCAAAATGGATCTGCACCCAATAGGCCCCCAACAATGACATGTGGCTCATCCTCAACCACCTAGGCACTGCTCTCTCCCTTGACAGTCTCTGCTAGACTGTGGAACTTGTCTGCAATTTCCCTTCCTCAAATTTGTACTTGCGCAACCTTTGTTGTGAGCACTTCCAAATTTTGCATTGTGATTTCCTCTTGGACCATGGTTGTGCATTCTGCCTGTTTCTACACCATGTCCTTCTTCTCCTCCTCCAATTGTGAGATGAGTTGCATGGATTGGTCTGGAAGAGTTTCGATCTACGCCTTTCTCTCTTGCTTTTGTGTCTGCACTGCTATCAGTTATGCTTGTAGCTTCTTCAGGTCTTGTGTCCCCTTTAGGCGCTCAGTGATACTCATTGTTCTCTGCCTCTTCCTAAGGTCCTATATAGTTGCAATTATTTTTCCTTCTTCATGGTCCCACTTCTATACCTATTCGTATTCACCAGCTCTATCAACAACTGAGTTTTTCTGTCAAATAATTATGTTGTTGTGTTAGCTTGTTTCTCCAACTCTGCTAGTTGGAGTGCAGCTTCTACTTTCCTCTACTCCTTGAACTTAGGTGGAGTCGATGGTGTTATCACCCCATAAGTTATGGGAATCAACTAGTGACTAGGATATTATTTGTCTCTAGTATTTTTGTTGACAAATGATTTTTCATTCTGCAAATAATTTGAAAATAAAAAGAAAAGAAAAAGAAAAAAAAAGAAAAAAAAAGAAAAAAGAAAAAAGAAAAGAAAAGAAAAGAAAAAGAAAAAGAAAAGAAAAGAAAAGAAAAAGAGGGCATAAAAGAATTGAAATAAAAATCCCCATGCAATAATAGTAACTTGGCCATACCTTTCAGGCATGGCCAAGTTCTTTTTAAATTTGATGTTGATAGGGTAGTGAATGATTTGGCTAAACAGTTTAATCTTAGCCAAAGTGTCTAGGTTAGATTAGTAAATAAATCTGACTAGACTGTCTAATACTGGTCAGATAGCCCTAGGGTAGAGTAATTTCTTAACCCCAACAGTTTAATATGGGTTAACTGTCATAGGAAACTAGTTAGAACATAGGTTAGTGTCACTATTGCTTCATTCCAATAAAACCAGCTTGATGTAAAAATGTCGCACCATGTCTCAAAATCCTAAAAGATAGTTTGGTCGAAGCCCCTTGGTGGTGTCTATTTGAAAGTTGGGGAAAAAACCCATAAAATGTAGTTATCCTAAGTTTTTTCCCATCACATGTGTTTTTCCACTCCCATTTATGCTCCCTGCACATTTTGACGGTCTATATCACGGCACCTAGATCTACGATGCACTGAGCATTCCATACCCCCTCAACCGTTCTTCTTTTAATTGGGGGGGGATCTGGAATCGGTGATAAGACTTACGCACATCTGGACGGTCCAGGAACAAGTGCGTAAATCAATGGTCCGGATTGGATTCCGGACCCCCCCATCCATTCTGCCTTTAACTGAGGGGGGGGGGGGTCCGGGATGAGTGATAAACGATGCGCTAAGATCTACAGCCAGGAAACGGGCGTGTAGATAAACAACCCTAATTGGATTTCGGACCCCCCCTGATGATCTTCTTTTAACCAAAGGGGGGGGTCCGGAATGGTTATTCTCCTTTGGTGGGCCCCTTGTCATACGTGGCGTCAGTCTATTTGCCCCGAAGTCCCATCACCATATACTATCTGACAGCCCCCCATCACTCATGGACGTCATCTTCCACTTGTTCCCGAGTTATGTCCCATCCCATAACTGTTGTCAGTCCCCTACCCCCTTTCACTCATGGCCAGCCCCTTATTGCGACTTTTACCTCCAATCCCTAGCAGCCACGTCACTCGTCCATATGTTTAGGCCACCGTCACTTGCCATCTCATCCCCAAGTGGCTCATTGTCCATTTATTACTAGATAACCTATCCGTTATCCAGCTGACCTGTCTCCCGCGCCCAATCGACCCCATTTTTAAATAAAATTACCGTTTTCCCCTACTTTCGCGTTTCACTCGTCACACTAGAGAAACTCATAGCTTTCTCCTTCGTTACATCCCGTCGCCTTCATCCATAGTAAGTCGACCCCACTAACTTCATGTTTATTGCAGGTACTATTGCAGAGATGGCGCCAAAGCCCAGACAAGCAGGAGGAGAGGAAAATCCTTTTCTCCCGCCCCCTGTCGACCTGGAAAAGATCCCACTGGTTGACAAAGATAGATGGATTGCAGATACCCAATGCAATTTCGATTTCTCAAATCTCCAGTCATGGCTCAGGGAGGTTTTCCTGGACCAGAGCGATGAAATTGGACTCTGGGAGTCCAATTTACCCCTTTACCTTTTTCCCCAGATCCACCATTTTCCCAAGTTCGCACTTAAATGCCAAGCTCATTATATTCCCGAACAGAGGGTCGTCGTCTCCTCATCCGGAGACACCCTGTTCTTCATCATGCCCGAAGACATAGACCAAATGATGCAAATTCCCCATGTTGACTCTGCGTCTCCTTTCAACCTAGAAATCCTTACAGAGTTGTATCAGAAGATGACTTTTCCCCAGAGAGCTCAAATATTCGAGCTTTTCCTTCCCACCTCCGCTCAATTCCCTTCCACAAATCCCCCTTACCCGTCGTTTATGTTCTCCACCAAGGGAAACCAGGTCATTTCCTCCCTTTGTTCTTTGTTAGGGTACTATTCCCACCAGTGGGTAGATGAGCCCATTCTGGGTTTTCTATCCATTTTCTCCACTGACGAAAAGCCCACCACCCAGTTTGATTTCAGCACCTTCTTGTCAGAAAAAATTCACGAACAGTTCGTGAATTTTGGAATGGAAGGCATGTTCAGATACTCGTCTATATTGGCATACATGTTTGTGTTCTATTAAGCAGATAAATTTAATTTTTCCATGCAGAAAATGGACGCAAATGGAAGGCCTCAGCCAATCACAGCATGGACCTCTTTGATGAAGCATAACTCCACAGAATATAGTTTCAAGGCATTCATCGATATTTTCTACCACCCTGTGGTAAGCATGCTGAGCGGTAGGCCCAAGCCTCGAATAAATGACGAAGTCCAGAGAATTTTGCATCTCTCGGACAACACAAAGACCGGGGATTGGTACCTGTATCAAAACCATTCCGAGATCAGAGTATACGGGTGCGAGTTGGCACCCTATAAGCTACCCAAATATGTGCCGGTAAGAATCTTTTCTTTAGAATACATAAGGAAGATCATGAATTCAGATGATATTCATTTCGTATCATTGAAGAAAAAGCAGCATCTTTGAATCAAGGGGCAGATTGGCTCCTTCATTTTCAACAGTTGACGCGCCAAGGAAGAAGCTCACAGGATGTTGAAAGAAATGAAGTTCTTCATGAGTTTCCCATGGCACCATGATCCATGCAGGATCATTTTAGAAATGCGGGTGAAAAATAAAAGCATCCCGTATGTTCATGATTCCAAGCCAAAGATTGAAAAATTCACCAATCAGATAGTGTGGGTGCCTGACACCTTGGTTGAAGTGGAACAGCAGGTTCCCCCGACCCCTGTGCCACCAACGACCACGCCACAGGTCCCTAAGGAAAGAAGGCCTCGACAAGAATCATCTCCGCCTATCATGGAGGTGTCGTCTGAAGAGTTCCAATTGCACACCCAGAGGCCCAAGACAATTTCAGTTCCTGGCCCTACGGGGGAGAAAGAAACCCCACCTACCACAGTGGTCAATTCGGTCATCCCACCTTTCAGCTCAAGCCTATATAAGGACATCACCCCAGCAGTGCCAAATAAATCCTCATATTCCCCATTGGACACTCAGTCGGGCAAGACTGGGCCCAAGTTGAGCATTTTTGAGAAGTACAAGTTGATTAAGAAAAAGAATCAGACCCTTACCAGCAGTACCTATGCTCAGTTTCGGAAGCAGACATCGACTGCGCAGCATAGGCTACTGTCTGCATTTGACACAGAAAAGGGTAGGATGGACATGGCCTTCCTCCAGGCGTAGGTACCAGACCCCAAGGTGATTACAGACTACAAGAGGGCCACCTTCGAATTCCAGACGAAGGACGTACACCCAGCAGATCATATGGATCTGCACAAACAGACAGGGGAGATGGTATTCCATACATTGGCAGATGCTTCTGATTCAGCAGCCAAATTGCAGGTGTCACTCATGTTATCCGCAATTTTGTTCATTGTGATGATGTCATGATGATATGATGATGGAAAATCAAGCTCTTTACTAAGAACACTTTTCTGAGAAAAGTTACATTTGTCTTCTTCCAGAAATCATGCTTTTAAAGGATGTTCGCAGGCTACCTATATATCTGCCTGTGAGAATGCCTGATTCTCGTAGGATGCATTAAGATGGGGTGCAAATAGTTCACACTGTAACTAATAGCCAGAGTGAAAACATGTTCCAAAGGGAAAAAAAATATGAAATCTCGAATCTTCTAGAAGGGAATCTTCTAGAAACATGAGTTGGCTTCGAATGGTTATTCAGGTGCTGACATTCCAGATATCTTGGGATCATTTCCTATCCAAGTAACTAATCTAT
>ML843951.1:30169-42591 GCA_009831015.1 Picea engelmannii | reverse complement strand
TACTACAGTTAAGTAATGTCTATACTATTCGAAGTCCTACTTTGTTATGGGTGTATTTGCGAATTCGTCTCTTGGAACGTTATTTTGATTACATTGAATATCAACATATTTCTAGATGTCTAAATACATTAACAGATGCATTGGCTAACTATGTATTAGACAAACATTTGAATCATTTATAAATCAATCACATCAATTTTTCACACAATACAAGGTAAACCGATAGAAGCCATATGTATATATAACGATCAAAAGAGTTTTTAACAAAAAGTTTTGTCCGAAGACCAAAATGTCAAAATCTGAAGCTCATAGCTTCTACAAAGTGACATCATGGATGACATTCATGGTAACACACGACTGCCCGAGCAACCCTATGAAGTAGTCGACTCATGGACCCTGACACTTCTACAGTATGACGTTGATCGCGTCGTGGAACCTCTTCAAGAGGCATGTCTGGAATATCTGCGGTCAGGCCCTCTAGATTTTGTTCCACTACTTGATAATCCTCGACATATTGTACCACTACCGCTACCTCTCCTCGTTGTTGAATGAGAGAAGTACCGGGAGGTTGGTAAGGTCCAACATCCGTGTCATCAAAAACAGATTTTTTATTTAGTCTTTTGACGAACATATAAAACAAAAAAACATTTGAATATGATTAAAATTCACAAAAACATTTAAAAAGAAAAAAATGTGTGTACTTCTTACCAAGTTCTCCCCACTGAGCATCTTTTGGCAGTACTAAGTCCGGATCTCCTCGAAAATCCAACCCGACATAAGCATAATCGTCAACCATCAACATCTGTGGTTGAAGCCAGTCAAAAAAGGTATCATCATACTTGATGATCGATCTAGCTACGTGCCGGGCCATGAGCCAACACCATCTCAACATCCTTGGATCCCTGGGAGCCGGTAAATTCCACTCAACCTGCAGCCTCAGTAATGGAACCCTCTCAAGGAAAAAGGACACTAACAAAGATCCATACCCGAATTGCTTCAGGTCGCCTCGTCTGCATTTGGTCAACTGATTTTTTATACTACGAAGCACTGCATCTACCTAGTTGAAAACCCGAGGTTCAGTACACTCTATGGCATACTGGAAGTAACTCTGTAGCACCATGTGAGGAGCAGAACTCTCAGCCATCCGAGCTATGGTGAATAGGATAGTACGGAGGATCAAATCTCGTACCCCCCAAACAACTACTTTTCCTTTCTTTCTCTCTGCCTCGGGAACACAGTGTAAATGACAGTACTCACTCATGGGCAACCCACCACCTCTGCCACCAGTTAGGCTCACATAGTTCCCACGTCGTGACAGTCCAGTCAAAAAGTAAATGTCCTCAATATCTAAGGACAATGTGTGGACCCCCACATGAAATACCTGTTGATCGAGATCCCACATACGCACAAGGTACTCTAATAACCTGACTTGGGCCCTCATGCCCGGTATACGAAAGTACTTGAGAAGGCCACAGTTTCTCAAAGAAGCAATAGTGGGTGGATGATTTCTAGAAATAGCATTGTCTTCTTTGTGCTCCCTTTCGTGCCATTCAAGAACCATTTTGATGGCCAATTACCTGCATAAGAAGCACAAAAAGAGGATTAACAACTCTATTCATGAATTGGTTCATTTTTATTGAGTAAAATCTTAAAAACATTTTGTGCTTTGTGGTTCTCACAGGTGCCCTTTGGGCACAGTGAGAGAACCTCGCAGGCTGTTGTGGGCTCACCTACGAGAATCACCCATTCTCATAGGTCCCGTGTAGCCCACCTGCGAGAATGCTTGAGCGCAAGTAGGGCTCATAAAATCAACTCAAAAAATGATTTTTGACCAATGAAAATGCAAAACTAAACCATGAAAGAGTAGAAGACAAAGAGCCTACCTCACTATCGCTGATGGCTCGCCGAATGGATGCTCGTAACTTCCGCAATCTGACGTCGAACTTCGAGGGTAAAAGAGGGGTTTTTGAGCTCAAACAGTGAAAGGTGAAAATGATATGGTAAAAAAAGAGTTTTACTTTTTTATATTTACTTTTACCATGTTATTTGGTTTTTTAATGATTATTTATCTATTAAACCCTAATCCCTAATGTCCTTTTGAGTGTAACTTTTGCAGGCGTAACGACTTTGATGGTCATGTACCGAGATGCGGACATAATTTTTCTTTTTCCATCGCATGTTTTGATTGTTTTTTATGGTTTTTGTATAAAACCTCGAGCATGGTCTTTGTTCATTCTTGCACTCGAAAATACATGAGAATGCGATCGAGCATACTTTTATCACTTTTTCAGGCTCAACAAGGTTATACGAAAAAGGAACCCCCCTGGAGTCCTCTTTAAGCTCTTTTCAGACTCTCTAAACATGAAAAGATAGACGAGCGACCTTGTTGTTTTCACGCTCGATAAAGTATTTGAATAAGCGTTTGGTGAGTGATAATTTATCTATTTTTTGGTCTCATCGGACTATTTTATGAAAAATGAATTGAGAGAGTTCTCTTTTAAGTGCTTTTCCAGACTCTATAATCATGAAAAACCTTCGATTTTTCTATCTTTGGACTCGTTAAACAAACATCGACAGACCCGTAATGGGACTGAACCACTCCTTCTTAGGGTTTGTTAAACATACTCTGAAGGACTTGTCCGAGGGATAAGATTATATCAACAAGCGTATGTTATCCTCCTCAATCTTGCGTAAAAATAAAGAGGTACTCACCATAAATGGTGGGGGGAAATTTGGGAAAGGGATATGTTTTCATCTTAGTATTGATTGGCAATAAGTGTCACTCTTGAACATGACACCCCCTATTCATCATTTGAAGCCGATTTGGGAAATCCATTTGTCTCTCATTCGATTTGCTACAAGTTCATTTCCTGTGTCGTCTTTGAGTCAATGTTGCCAAATCATTGGTCATGTCATTCATATGTTCAAGAGAAGTCCATATGAAACATTTATTGAGTCGGCCATCTACAGTTGTCCATTCTCTCTGTGTCGGCCTTCCCTGTGTCCAGTTCAATTTACATCATACTTTGTTTCACCTTCAAAAATATGTTACTCATTTCGTGTCATTGATGGGGGATACGTTAAGGCCCTCCTATGATGTGTTTTGTTTCGTCAACTTCAGCTCATTATCCAGAATCAAGACTTAGAAATTCTTTGGTACCTTGGATCTTGCATGCCTCAATGGCAGGTTTTCTCGCTTTCAACAATGGGTTTCCATCATTGAGCCATGATCGAAAGATTCCATCGGATGTTCGACTTCAACTCATTCATTCACACTCGATGGATTGTACTAGAGTACCTGGGGAGTCATTAACATCAATGGTTATTTCCCTCGCACCTGTTAATGGTTTGATAAATGACTAGTAATCAAGTGGTTTCTGTGATGTTCGACTTCAACACATGTAATCACATGGCTAGATTCGTACTTTGGGCGACGAGATTGAAGACCCTGGATATCATCTTTTTTTCTAGTTTGCGATGGAGTATGTATAATTTGCGACACATAGATCCACTGTGTATGTCTCGTGGCTATGTCGTCTTAATTTGAAATTTCTCGCATAGATCCATAGTGTATTCCTGGTGGCTATGCTATATCTTGACGACATGGATCCACAGTATATGATTGGTGGCCATGACCCATGTCTACGATGTCATCAGTCTGTGATCTGAGTATGGGAATTCCTACCTCAGAATTGATATATATGATATTCTGCAGATGCTTGGGTGTTTGCAGGCTTCCGATTAGGTGTGCTCCTGGTTTCTGACACACACATGTAGCTTACAAAGTCTTTCGGTTGTCACTGATTCCAACTTCATACTTTGGGGGGCATTCTATTACCCATGATTTTGGTTGTCATGATGATGTATTGATGATGGTGTACTCAGGCTCTTCATAAGAACTTTCTCCTGAGAAAAGTTACTTTCATCTCTTCCCAGAAAACTCCTTTTTGAAGAAGGTTCGCAGGTTGCTAATATATTAGGGTGTGAGAATGACCCATTCTCGCACACTGCCTTAATCCAGGGTGCGAACTTCTCACATTGTGTTGAATAGCCAGGGTGCGAACTCGTCCTAAAGCATGAAAAAAGATGAATCCTCGATGTTTCTAGAAGGGAATCTTCTAGAATAATGGGTTGGCATTCGAATGATTATCTTTGTACTGGATTCCCCGATATTGTGGGATCATTCTTATCCAAGTAACTATCTCATTCTCTACTATATATTGAGGGAATTCTCATGGAAAATGTTAAGCAAGATTCATTGGAGAATTGGTGAAAGAATTGTGTGAAGGACTTAGCTTGAATAGCAGTTTGGAGACTCTAGCAAGTCTATCAAGAGGATATGATATTCTTCATGCAAGGATTGAGAAAGTGTGTGTGTTGGAGCCAAGAGCCATCGAAAGGAATCTTGCAACATCAAGGTGATCAGGTTGTAATTATTACTTTCAATTAATATGATACAGTGGCATGTCCCTTTCCCATAAAGCTATAAAGGTATGTTACTTGTTCCTTCCTACTAGCTAATTCAATGGTCAAAACTTAGGGAAAGAGTCATGTTCTGTCTTGTTTTGTTCTAGATCTAGGTGGATATAGGGAGATCTATTAGTGTCCGCACCTACCGAATAGTCCAATAACAAGGTGCAGTCTAGTGCGAGAACAAACATAGTAGAACTACAGGAAATGAAAGGTGACAAGGAATCCTTGAAGCTCATGGTTGAACAAGTGAAGTTTGAGACCAGAGGAGAGAAAGAGCATGCAGATAAAATTGAATAGGGGGTGGCAATAGTCTACAACCGCCTTCCAGACAGCGCGTAGGCCGAGAGTTCAAGTACAGAGGAGAAACTCAATATGATTTCCCAAAACATCGACGACTATAGGAAACAAATTGAGGAGATGAAGGAAAAATTGACTCTGACGACTCCACCTAAGGTCAGGGAGTAGGGGAAAGTAGAAGTTGCACTCTAACTAGCAGAGTTTGAGAAACAAGATAACATAGCAACATAGTTATTTGACAGAACAATGCAGTTGTGGATAGCATTGGGGAAGATGAATGGGTCTAGTAGTGGGACCATGAAGAAGGAAAAATAAGTGCAACTATATAGGACCTCAGGTAGAGGTAGAGAACAATGAGTATCACTGAGCGCCTAAAGGGGACACAAGACCTGAAGAAGCTCCAAGCAGAACTGATAGCAGCGTAGACACAAAAGCAAGAGAGAAAGGCGTAGATGGAACCTCTTCCAAACCAATCCACGTATCTCATCGCACAATTGGAGGAGGAGAAGAAGGACATGGCACAGACACAAGTGGAATGCACAACCATGTTCCAAGAGGAAATCACAACGCAAAATTTCAAAGTGCTCACAACAAAGGTCGTGCAAGTACAAATTTGAGGAAAGGAAATTGCAGACAGGTTCCACAGTATAGCAGAGACTATCAAGGGAGCGTGAAGTGCCTAGGTGGCTGAGGATGAGCCACATGTTAGTGTTTGGGGATGATTGGGTGTAGGTCCATTTTGGAGAAAAGAATAATTTTGGAGGATAATGCACAAAGAAGGAAAAGACCGTTGGCAGGAAAAGAAACACGTGCAAGGTAAACACGCATGCAAAGGAGGAAAGCATGTGATGCGTGCATTCAATAAGACCCAACCATGTTAGGGTTAGGGTTTGGTAAGAGGATGTAATGTATGATAAGACAAAAATAAGTATAAATAGGTACCTAGGAGGTCTAGGTTGGGGTTTGAAGAGTTGGAATGTAAGAATGACTGAAAAATCCTAGATTTTTTTGTAAGATGTTGAGATAGAGAGAGAAAATAAGGAAGAACCTAAGGGCTATATCATAGGCTGAGGATCCTGGTGTGATATAGTATTCCTCATTGTAGATCTTGACCCAAATGACTGAGGATTGTAAGGCGCGTAGCACTATAATTTTGGAGAAACCATAATAAAAGAGAAAAGAAACTAAATCTTTGTGGAAGTAGCCCAAGAGGGGTGAACCATGGTAGATCATGTGTTCTGTGGATTGATTACTTTCTATTTCTTTACTGTCAATGGTTATCTAGTAGATGAATGCATGAATGGTTTAGCTAGATCTGATTATGTCTACATGCATGAATAATAATGACATAATGTGTAGCATAGACGAATGTGAGAGTAAGTAAATGAAGATCACATAGTGTAATCTCAGATCCCCACACATTCCCAGGCTGCAAGCACCTAAGCGTTGCAGCCACCCATAAGAACTATCTCGGGTGAGACTGCGCAGTGCATTCTATGAGCTATGTTGCCTTTTAGTTTTGCTAGATGGGCCGCTAGTCTTAGAGGGTTTTGTTGGAAACTATAGTAGATATGAACCTGGGTCAACCAAGGAGTAGTTAGAGGAGGTAAACGACCAAAATTCCTACTGTTGACATGACCATGGAGAAAGAAACTTGAACAAAGCAATGAAAAATATGACACTGACATAGAAATTCTACAAAGAATGATTAAGAAGCTTTCAAATGAGATAGTGGACATGAAAATAGTTCATCTAAAGGTACATCCATCCAAAGTCCTTACATGCCTTTCTTAAATAGACATCCTCCATTTAATACCATATATTCTCTCCCTATTAATTTAAATATTTATTTAGGATATGTGGCCTCAAAATATTTCTATAGTTATCATCAAAAAAATCACTATGAGAAGAACTGTCCTCAATGGATAAATTCCATGAATCTAATGGAAAAATGTTCCTTGGATGGATGTGCTTTAATTGATCAAACCAATGGCCCATCATCTAACACTATAGATGAAGAATACAATGAATAAACTAAGGAGGCAACCATGGTTTTATGGGATGTAAATCATATGATGCTCGGGGTAACCTTACCAAAGAAGAAGAATTGATAGATGAAACGTTGGTTGTTCAGACAAGGAGCAAAGGACATGTTTTTCAAACCCATCTTGTTATAGCTCAATCTCATAAGAATACTTGGACCTCAATGTTATAGCATTAATTTCCACCCTACAGAGCCATAAGGGAATACAACAGAAAATGAAAGCCAATACACAACTCTATCTTAATATTTAGGTCACTTTTGAAGGGTGTCTCTTTTCATACATGGACAATAAATGACACATTGTTGGTCAATTGTAGTGCAACCTGTGACACCCCTATAACCTTCTATATTCATGGAGTTTTGAAGAGAGAAGTGAGGGATGAGTTGGTTCTTTGTGGCATGAGCCTTGGAAATCACATCATTCGAGTATCCATTGGTCTCTAGAAGATATAGAAGCTCTCCCAAGCCTCTTCCAAGGATCTATATAAAGGAAAATATTGAGAATGAGGAGGAAGAATCATTTACAGATCTATGTTGCAAAAATTCTGAGGTGCTTCTCCATCTACATCAGTTGTAATTAGGTTTCCTAGCTTGGTTGAAGAGTCGAGGAGAAGTAAGGGGCAAGGGGAAAAGATGAATGCATATACATCAAGAGGTAATTGTTTTGATGTAATTCCATTATTCAAATTAATAGATCATTGGTTCCCCCCTAAGAATGTTTTTTTTCATGCATGAATGTTCAAATATGATTTGTTTTGTTATAGATCAAGTTAGATCCAAACTAGATCTACGATTATAACACTAGGAAGAGAAGTAGAATGGTATTGTTTTATCTCTTGTGTGCAGAAAGAAATGTGTAGGTGCCAGAGCTGGAACTTTTGGATTGCAATAGCTAGGACATACAGAGGACAACCTTCAGAACAAGGCATGTCATTATTCCATTTCCATGTGTAATATTGAATCTTATTGCTTGTTTCTAGAAAATCCATAGAATCCTAGTCCTCTGTCTATTTAGGATCAATAGGAAGATAGGAATGAATTTATGCATACGAAGATACTCATCATGACTGGTTTTATGAACTACGGAAGCTCATTGATGGGATCCATCAAGACATGAAGAAAGTACGAAACATGAATCTTTAGTGTAATGGGAAGTAGATAATTTTCAGTGGTAAGTTTTGAAAAAGACAACTAAGGTGGAAAAGGGTCAATATTGGGAATTATACTAGATACCCCAACAAATTACTCCAATATTATATTGAAACTCATCATGATAACTCTCATTGATTCCGAATAAGGAAAATATTATCGATGCATCACCTCATCCTTGGGCTTATCTATGGAATTAGTGACTTCCGTGATGGTCTCTTTTGAAAGAAACTCAGTTTCTAGGAAATAATGTCAATGGAAAGAGTCAACAACTTGTTCAATAAGAGTAGGTAGATCACACTCCATATGAGGATGGAGTTGCTAACCAATGTTAGCAAGAAGTTGATGGGATTGTCATATCAAAAATATTGACCACGATGAGAGATATGTGAGCTCCTTAATATTCAACGTCCTTGGGACAAGGTATCACCCAAGGATCTAAATACTTGAAGGATCCACTAGTAAATGGAGAAATCATATTGACTGGAGAAATGCATGTAGTAGGAGATGATGGGGGAAGAGGGAATATTCCAATGAGTGGAGAGTCTTTGAACATCCCTGCACCAACACTCAAGTAATACTGTTGGGTATCACCAACAAAGGGCACATTAGACCTCACATTGGATCTAAGATTTGGGGTACAAAACACAAGTTGATCGATTGTCACTATTTTCCTTTGATCAGAGAAGTGTAAGACCCTAATGACAGATGATACAACTACGGGCATTTTGTAGAACCAAGTGTGCCCGAGTAACAAATTGTACTCAAGAGGTGCATCAATGAACTCCATGATAATAGAGAGAGTCTTACCACCTAACTCAATATGAATATCTATGAAAGAATGTGCTTCATACAACTTTAAACTTCATACATCAAACATTAGGAGGTACCCTCTGCATACATACTAATACATAAAGAAATATGGAAATAATTGGTCATGTAAGATGAAATCCATCCAATACCATGACAAACAACACACAATAATACCGAATATGGTGCTAATTTGTTTCTTTGAGATTTTATTAATAAGATCTGATACAATCATCTAGAAATGGGAGAAATGAACACATCATGGTGTATGAATCTCTTGAGTCCTACTACCTTCATCTGCTTGTGCTTGAGATATGTGATCTTACATCTTTGCATATAAGAAACTCTTTAATTCCCCAAAGTGATGACCTTTCAAAAGAGTTCCTTATTCCTCCTTTATAGATTCGTTTACATGAGAAAACCACTTATTTAACCCTATATTGCTTCTTGATTATCGATATTAATTCTTTTTCTTGAAATTACTTCTTTATTATTGAATGGTTTTCTATTTAGTAAAAAAAATATTTTTGCCAGTGTAAAGCCTGTTGAAGTTTTTTGAGGAGAAATTATACTTTTACCAAACCGAGCTCATTCAGTCTGGATCCTTTAGAACAAATCGATTGGATGGAATTATTGGACTGGACACATTCGGATTTCGAAAGAGTTAGGCTATTTTCCAGTTGCAAGAATGGTTCATCCATTCCTCTTAGGCCCAATCCCCTGTTGATGAGTGCTATTGACCATCCCTCTAGATCCTCTATTGTCTACTTAAGTTGGGTGCCATTGGATAGTATGACTATATCTTAGGATTAACTATATAATTTCCTATCACTCTTGTTTTTGAATCAGTGCGAATAGATAGAGAAATTTCTCTCCTTTGTGAAAACAAGTGTAGCTCTCCATACGTTATTGACCATGATGAAAACTTGGTCCCTCCTAGGGAAAAATACGTGTAGATGAATAAATATCCATGACACTTGGCTCACAATTTTTTTATTTATAGAGGATCTAGTGCTTGCAAATCAGTTTTTACTTCCTCCTGTAGCTTTCTCTTATAATACTTTGACCCATATCTAGGGAGGTTGTTAGTGGAGGAAATGATGTTCTCCATCCGACTGTTGTACTTTGTGATATGATGATCATACATGCATGTGTGTGACCAATGATTCCAATCCTTCATTAGTTGTACTTGGTGGCATGGTAATTAGTAATAATGATCATACATGAGGCCAACCTATATTTTCATGGGTTTATCCAACTCATGGTTTAATCTTGTGTCACAACTTAAATATGCAACACTTTCATTAACAAACCCATTAAAACCCACTCTTTACCCCTTTTATACAATTCAAATCCACACATCACCTTCTCATTAGCTAGATTTTGAATTTTGAGGAGTGAGAAAAGTTTTGAATGATGCCATTGTGTGATGTCAGTTGGGCCCCATGGACACATGGTGACCTTGTATTGGTCCATGGTGGCATATATGTGGCATGGGAGCAAACCACATATCATTGGGATAATGGGAATTGATCTATGCCTTTGGTTTCCTCTAGTGGGTCCCTCTTGTCCAGGTGGAAGCTGATGAATAGTCTATGTGAATTCCCTATTGCCATTCCCATCTGTCATCTATCAATCATAGGTTCCACTTCAAGCTGACAAGTGAGTGTGACATGTTATCACCACATGGTGATTTGTAAGTGACCAAGTGTGCATATTTCCTTAGGGATGAAAAGTGATTTTTGCAAAACCATAAACCACTATTACATCCCCCCCATTGGTGGTTTTCTTTTTTCCTTCTTGCGATGTGATGCCACTTGAAATTTGATGTGTTTCCAGTGATAAACCCGTGTCACATCGCTTGAGGGTCTTTAAACTTATTTTATGTTCATTATGCAACATGAGCTATGAGCCGTCGATCTTGCTCACTTGTGGTATTTTTAATGATCGGGCATTGTGTGTCCTTTGGCCCTCGATCTTGGACCATGGTTCTACTATAGGCTCCCTCCAGTGACAATTTAGATGGCTTTTGGGTTGCAATAAACCCTATTTTTGCACCTTGATAGGAACTCAAGCTTGATTTAGGCACTTGGGGATTTAATTTTAACCCTTTTCCATTATTTCACACACAATTGAGTTTTTTCCTTTGTCCCTAGTAGGCCTAAATCAGGTTTTATGGCCTCACTAATTCCTCCATTAATGAAAAAATTGATTCTTTTACTAACATTTGGATGCAGTGAGGACAACATATCCCTATGAAATACTAAGAACTAAAAACCTAGTTCCTTCCTCTGTTAGGTTATGGAGTCTATCTTCAAAATGAATTTCACCCATTCTTGAAAACCGTTCTGATTTATGAAAAAAAAAAAATCAACAACTTATACATTAACACCCTATATACCTTGAAACTATAATAGAAAAGTAAATGGAGCAAAATTGAACAATCCACAAAAGAAATGAAACTAGACTACTTATGTTCAGTGTCAATGATTCTATAGTGTTTCATACTACAAAATGTTCTTGAGGAATCTCCCATTTACAGGAGTCCTGAGAAATTCTCCATCCAGGTGAGCCAACTCATAGTTGTTGTTTTATTAAATTGAAAAAACTTTGAAAGGTCTAAGCCAAATATTTGTAAACTTTCCATGCTTCCCTTTGGCCTCTCATCTAGCATCCCATTTTAGAACTAGGTCTCCTGTCATGAAATTTCTCTCATTGGTCCTTTTTTCAAATATCTACTTCATCCTTTCCTGATGAATCTATGATTTGAATTGCACTTGTTCCCTTGTTTGTTGAACTTCAATTAATTGAATTATTATCCTCTACATATCATCTAACTCTTCCTCTTCAATTTGTAATTGTTTCATCACAAGGAGGATAAGATGAATTGGAATGATGGCCTCCAAGCCATATACCAATTGAAAATGGGAAGTTCCAATTGATCTTTTTGTGGTGACTCTGTCAGCCAAAATTGCATATTTTAAGTGAGAGTCCCATGCCCTTTTATTTTGTGACAACATCTTCTTGATAATCCCGATCATGATTATATTTGAGGATTTAGATAAACCCTTCCATTGTGGGTAATTGTAAATTGAATGCTCAATATATATGTTGTAATTTTGGCATAATTGTACCATTTTGGTAGACTTAAATGCTTGGACATTATCGGTGATAATCTTCCTTGGGCACCTAAATCTAGCCAAGATGTTTTCTTCAAGGAATTTGATGATGAATGAATCTATTGTTGCCCTTGTGGGGATGGATTCTACCCATTTAGTGAAGTAATCAATCGTTGTTAATATCCACTTATGTTTTCCACTCAAATTGGGATTAATTTCACCAATAAAATCCAACCCCCACAGCTGGAAAAGTGTCTCAACTTTGATGGGTCTCACTGGGAGTGGAAACAATTTTTTTTTCTAACAAAAATTTGACACTCTACAGATTCCCTAACCATAGAGTTCACATCAAAGAATGGAGAAGGCCAATACTAACCATCTCTGAGGATCTTGTAGGTTGTGTCTCTCCAAGCATGGTGACCACCACATACTCCCTTATGAAATTCAATGATGATGCCTTCAATTTCCCCCTCAATGACACAATTAAGAAAGATACCTCCTGGATCTTTCCAAAAAAATATCCACCCCCC
>ML843950.1:68533-82041 GCA_009831015.1 Picea engelmannii | reverse complement strand
TCCTAATCTCATTTTCAAGATATGTTTTTAAGTTTTCAGAGTCAAGGTGAGATTCTTTCTTTCTATGAAGACTAAGGAAAAGTAGTGAAAATCAGAAGGGGATAAAAGCTTCAGGATAGGTAGAATAAAATATAATGAAGAATCAGAGGTTTTGATGCAAAAGAATGTCATCCCCACACCAGTTTGTTTATTGATTCTTGAACTTCCTTTCAAGCCTTTTTTATTCTTATTTTCTTATTTTCTTTTTATTTCATTTTTTATTTAATTCTTGTTTTATTCAGAGAAGGCTTCAGAATTAAGATGTAATTTCATACTCCTCTGATCTTTGATCAAGTGACAATATCTACATGATTAAGGACCCCTTTACTTTCAATAAAATATTCTCAAAATTTTAGTTTGAACTAGCAGGGTAGGAGTTCATACCTCAGATCTTATTTGTATTTTCAATCAAGTAAATCATTAATTCATCACCTGTTTTGAGAGAAAACCAATGTCTTTGAAAAATGAGTGTTGGATTTTGATACATCCTTATCCCTCAACTGATAGTAAGTATTCTTCATGGGAACAAACATGGGAAATGTCAAAAATTTATGAGGAAATGGAAATGATATGTGGTACATGTTTTTTATATTTTTGTTTTGATGATATCAAGTAAACCTGGTTTATTTATACTAAAAGTAAAATTCAGATACTTTAAAAAAGAAAAAATAAAATTGCAAACCGAAACATGGAAACCGAAACCGGTATATACAATGGAAATCTGAAATATTATTATTGCATAAAATGTTTTAGGTAACACCCGTTGATAGGAGCGTCAATAATTTTTCCATTGAGGTTTTCCCGTAAGAAGGAATTTTTCCCCTCAGTAGCTGCAATCCTGAATCCACTGAGCCAGAAATGGCCGAACTTGTTTTGTTTCCCTTCATATTCTTTTCTAACATCCCACTTTAAAACTACATCTCCAGGAAGAAACTCCCCATCCATAGCCGTTTTATCGAAAAGGGCATTCATATTATCTTGGTACTTCTGAATTTTGTCATCTACTTCAGCCCTATTTTGATGGAATTCAATTATTTGATTTATCCTTCTTGTAACGTCATTTGGATATTCATTTGCATATTTATAGAGCTTCATCATACGGAGATCGATATTTATAGGAAGGACAATGACATTACCATAAACCATTTGAAAAGGGGACATACCTATCAATTTCTTGGTGTCAATTCGATTTTCCCATAAGGTGTATTTCAAGTGAACATGCCAAGTCTTCTTATTTTATGTCAACACATTTGTTATTTTAGTCATCAGGATCTTGTTGGATGATTCATCCAACCCATTCCCCTGAGAATAGTAGGCTATAGAATGTCCTAACACAATGTTGTATTTTTGGCAGAAATTGACCATTTCCATAGATTTGAAAGATTGAGCGTTGTTAGTGACTATTTTTCGAGGACAACCGAATCTTGATAGGATTTTCTCTTCCAAGAGGTTTATAATGATCGAATCTGTGGCATTCCGATTTGGAATGGATTCAGCCTATTTCATGAAATAATCTGTGGCAGTTAAAATATATTTATGTTGGGCACTTGACTGTGGATGGATTTCTCCGATGAAATATAGACCCCATTGTTGAAAGGGAACCTCTTCTTTAATTGGGATTAAAGTTATTGCACAAATATTTTTATTACCTGAGAACAGTTGGCAAGAGTTACATGTTATGACCTTGGCATTCACATCAGTAAATAACTTCGACCAATAATATCCAGCTCTTAAAATATTGTAGGTCATTTCCCTCTAGGCGTGGTGTCCTCCACACACTCCTTCATGAAATTCATTTATGACTCCTTCTGTTTCAGATTCTATTAAGAAACACAACAAGAAACCTATGGGATGTTTCCAATACAACTGGCCATCAATAATGCAATATATAATTGTGTGTAGCTTCAAAGTTCTCTCTTTTGATGGAGTCATGTCATTCGGGAACTAAAGGTTAAGAAGGTATGAAAAAATCTCACAATACTAAGCAGAGGAAGAAAACTTACCTTCAATTTGAATCATAGGCGTTTGATCATCAAGCTCATCTATTTATGCGAGAAACCTGTGTGATTCCAGGTGATTTATCCCGAGCGCCCTGAAATTTGATTCAGCTAACAATTTCGCTAGGCCTTGACCTTTGAATAGCTTGGTCAGTTTCACTTCTAAATCAAACTCCTGAATTTTAGCCAACCACCAACCTCTTTTTCCATCACTGTCTGGTTGGACCAAGATGTCTTTGACAACACTTGTTGGCACATAAGCGATTATTTTGGAATGCAACACATATGTCTTGAAATTTTTGAGATATTTCACCATTGTGTAAGCTTGTTTTTCAAGTATATCATATTTTGATTCTCCATCCCTGAGATTTTTACTAAAAAAGGATATCGATTTCTCAAAACCTTCTTCATTCTTTTGCAGGAGCATTGTTGTGATAGTATGTTCAAAAGTGAAAGACAGGATCAATAATTCCTTAGTATAGTCTGGATTGGATAACACTAGTGCTTCGCTTATAGCCTTCTTGACTTGATCGAACAATTCTTTAGCTTCCACGATCCATTTCACTTCACCGTCCTTTTCAGCATATCTATAATCAATTTAATTATTTCAACAAAATTGGGAATGAATCTTCTCAAAAAGTTTATCTTTCCTAAAAAAAATTGAATTTACTTTTTGTTCCTTGAAATATTTATAGTGTTTATAAACTCAACCGACTTAGGGTCGACCTTGATTCCTTCTTTTTAAACTATATGACCCAAGAGCTTATCTTCTTGCATAGAGAAGTGTGATTTCTTAGGATTAAGAGACACACCAAACTTTCTGCATTTTTCAAAGGTATGCCTAATGTGTAGGAGGTGTTCTGCATCAGAGTTAGAAAAAAATGTCAAATCATCAAGATAAATAACAATAAATTTGTCTTTCTCACCGACGAACGCGATGTCCATCACTCTCTAGAAATTATCCCTTGCGTTCATCAAACCAAATGGAATTTTATCGTACATGAAATTCCCCCATGGAGTGGTAAACACAGCCTTTTCTTTGTCTTCTTCATGGACAACAATTTGATTGTATCCAGAAAAACCATCAATCATGGACATTATGTTAGCTCCAACTAATATTTTTAGAAGATGATCCATTTTTTGGTAGTGGGTAGTTGTATTTGAGGGATGATCAATTTAAGTTTCTAAAATATACACAGAGCTTTATTTCGCCATTTTTCTTCCTGACCGGTACCAAATTTTCTACCCGTTCAAAATATATGAGTGGAATGATAATCTTCACATCGATAAGCTTCTTGATTTCCCTTTCTATCACTGGTAGGAGAATATAGTTTATTTGTCTGAGTTTCTTCCTAAAAGGTTTGATACCATGCTTCAAAGGAATCTTGTGTTCAATGAAAGATGTATCGTAATTTTTTAGATCATCATAGGACCACACAAAAACATCTTTATATTTCCTAAGAAACTCAAGGTATTTATTCTTCATTTGGGATGGAATGTATTTAGATATTTTGACTAGTTTAGGATTTTCCACAATTCCTATATTACAGTCTTCAACCTCTTCGGGCTGAAGCCGTAAAGTGGATTTTAAAGGTATGTCATCATGGACAAATAATCTCTCTAAGGGGATCAGACCTCTAGGGATCTGATTGTTTTTAAGAACAATAATACAGTGATTTGTGATCTTATGCTCAAATTGTTTAGGGTCTTCACCTTCCTACATGACCCAAATAAGATCGTTCTATTTTTCCTGATCTATGTGAGTCTCGAAGAACTCATCGACCATATCAAGGAACTGTTTATTTGTTCGTCATATTCAAATACTTGCTAGTGCTTAAAATTGATTGGGATTGAAGGCCTGTGTCTCATTTCGATGTGATATTTCATTTTTAGGACGATAGGTTGTACAAATATTGCAGTTGCTTTAGCTAAGGAGTTGTCTTTCTAATTTTCCATTCTAGTAATAAAGTGAATATTAAAGGATGAGAAAAATTCTCTATCAAATCCCAGGCACAATTTGTGTATGACCTCATCCTTGGATGCTTAGCTTGATACTTCTTCTTTATTTGTTTCACAATAATCTCTACATCACCATAGACAATTAGATGTTAAATTTTTAACTTTTTGGCAGCCTCTAATCCTAATAATAGAGCTTCATACTCACAGACATTATTTGTATAATCAATATCCCACTGTAATCTATATGAGAAGGGAATACGTATTCATCTCTTGGCTCTACAAATAACACTCTATCCCCTGCTCCTTTGCAGGATGAAGCGCCATCAAAAAAAAATTTCCATACTCTTTCTCTACTATTTACACTTTTCTTTGTTTTTTCTATTTTTTTTTATTTTCTTCTTCTGTACATTCTTCGAAATATTCATCTATAGATAATATACAATTTCCTAAGTCTTGATCGGCAACATAGACTGGGTAATTATTTGGATTTCGAGGGTCACTTACCGTATATGCCAGTCTAGTTTCTTTGTACAGTCGTGTGAATTGTCCACCGAAAATAGGTATTTTAGCGTAAGACATGTACAACTGAAGTGATACTCCTAATTTGGTGCCCCAAGACCTGGATATAAGCATTTTGTACTTGGCAGGAACATCAACAACGACTACATCTATAAGGATATTTTTTACAGGGATTTGTGCAAGGTTTACTACAAAATCTTTGATCATGCCTAGACACTTAACTTTTATGGAATCAAATGAATACAAGTATTGACAAGGTCTAGTAATTTCAAGGCCTAATCTATCTATGATAACTTTAGGAATTAAATTATGTGAATCCCTAGAATCTAACATGCAGTTGTGGAGTAAAAGAGTCTGCACATTTAGTGTAATATAAAATGGAGCAACATAATCCTTGGTGTTTTCGATGCGTGGACCAAAAATAATCGTAGGTCTTTCGTCTTGTATATTAATAACGTCTGTGTGACCTTCAACATCAGAAAAATTTATCATTTTATAAATTTTCTTTTTATAAATTGGATTTTTTGCATGCTCAACCAGGGGTATGGTGATTTTTATTTTATTATGTTCTTTTTCTAAACTGAAAACTCTGATTGTCGTTTTGATTTCTCTGGATGAAACTTGTGCTTATGTATTTTCCGATTTTTTATTTTGTGTTTCTCTTGTTTCAACTGGTTTTGTTCGAGAAGCTTGTGTTTCAACTAGCGATTTAGTAACAACTGCGTCATTTGTTTTATTTCGTGATAAAATATTCTTTGGTGGAACATTCATAGGATTTTTTTCTCTGGGCCTTTAATCATACTTTTGTTGGAGTTCGGCCATTATTGAGTCAGCGATTCCTTGATATGAAGATGCTCCCAGATTGTTAATACTTTCTTCATTATTAAATAGGGGTTCTAGGTCAAAAGACTTTTCATAATCCTGTCTATTTAAATGTGTCTCCAGATCGTCATATCTAAGGTTGTTTAGATACTCTTCTAACTCCTCATAATTTTTCATTTCATCTCTTTTCATAAAATTTTCATTTTTAAATGGGGCTTGTATCTTTTGATCTTTATTTTTTATTTGTCTTTGCTGTATCTTAGGGTTAGGGTTTCTTTTGAACTAATTCCTAACGTAAGTATCAGGTTTGGCCTGATCTAATTCCATCTTGGATATCTTGTTTAATAAATATTTGATTATCTTAGCCATTTCATCCATATTTTCTTATGCGGACTTCCCAGATCAATAGGGTCCTACTTGTTCTTTGAAATGCCTAGGTTCTCTAATTCCCATCTCAATCTTATTTTTTAGTTTCTGGGATGCTATCATATTGGATTCAATTTCTATGGCATCATCCTGCATCCATGCTAGAGTGGAAGATCTTATTTGTCTTAAGAGGAGAGCAAAGTTAGGTTCAAAGGCTCCTGCAAAAGTTACCTTTGCAGCAGGTTGAGAGGGTTTGACCTCACCTGGGATTTTGTTGTAGAGTTTGTTGAACCTATGAGTAAATTTAGGAACTGATTCAGAATTATTTTTTATTAAAGCCCTAAATTTGGTCAAATAATAGAGATGGTCTTTCTTCTCTCCCCACTGTCTTAGGAAGGCATTTTCTAGATCATCATATGACCGTATGGAACCTATCAAGATCCCTCAGAACCAAGTTCTCACTTTTCCTTCAAATTTTTGGACTAACATCCTTGAGTAAACATCTATGTGTTCGATGCCAAGGATATGAACAAACTGATCAAAAAAGGCTATATGTTCGATTGCGGTTAAATCTCCTTCCTCCATTAATTTTGGTAGGTTTTTGATATAAATTTTGGGCAAATCATGAAGGGGGGTAAGGAGGACCAAGGGAGCGTATCTGGCAGTTACCTTGGAAAATATTATAGCGGGTGGAGGTTGTCCTTTCCATTTTCCACCTACTCCTCCACCTTCAGTGCCAACACCTCCAACACCACCTCCTCCAGCTATAGCCATTGGAAGTATAGGAGATGAACTTCAGAAGTTCAAAAGGGTATTTTCAAAAACTTTGAGGGACTGAAGTGGTGACCTTTCGATTACTTCAGGATGTGGTTAAGGAAGTTCTAGAAAAAGGTCGCTAGGATACGAAAACTCTAGAAGAGAAGGAAAGGAGAAATGTGGGCTAGTTTCCTCATACTTAAAATATGTATATATAGGAGAGACGATAGGGGATGAATCAAGGTATATGATATACTTTTCAGAGATTCGGGAAACTAAAACCTTGACTTCAGGAAAGGGTGAAAACATTAGGGGTTCAATGACAACAGGTATCGAGAGGGAGTTTTTGTTCTGACTGGTAGGAGTATCATTCAATTCAATCTCAAATTTTATCTCGAGAACAATTACCTCCAGATTCTCAAGCTTAGCCTTGGATTGACTAGTTGATGCCTCCGTAGAGGGTACATGTTTAAAACTCTCTCCAGGGGTTATTTATTCGATTGTAACCTTAGCATTAACTTGTGTACCGTTGGTTTGATATATTTTACTTGTTGATGCAACAATCGATTTGAGGTATCCCTTTGGTTTTAACAACTTTTCGGGATATGACACTGGTGTGGTCTTCTTATCGTCTGCATTTTTTCTGGTATTCTTTCGACCCAATGCCATTTTTATCTATGATGGAGTCACCAAGTGAAAGATAAAAATAATCCTTACTTGTTTGTTCAATCTTTGTTCACTATCAAAGATAGAAATTTACATTGTTGTTTTCCCACTGAAAAATAACTTTGTTTCTCTGTCCCCAACAACGGTGCCAAAACGATGTTGTTACTGAGATTAAACTTAAGGCTCAAAGAGTAATGTGAGGCATTATGAATGTTTAGAAGGATATTTTAAAAGAGTGATTTTTCTACCTTTAGTTATATAAGAAAAATACTTAAATGAAATTAACAATAGGACAGTACAGAGGTCGTATTTCGTTGTTTGAGTCACAATTATGATATCAAATGGTGTGAGAGAAATTTACAAATCTGTTAAACAAAGTTAGGCATCAATGGAAGATGAATCTCACCTTGTTTGCAGTAGAAGAAAACAAAGAGTGCACCCTTGAATAGGATATGAGATGCAATAATTCAAATAGATTGCAGGTCTTGTATTACTTACAACAATTACAGAGGAAAAACTGCTTACTTAACAAATTACTGAGATAATATGATTACATTAGTTGTGATGCTAAATTGCAATCAATCACTTATCAAGTAATTACATAAGGAAATTCAAAAAGATGGAAATATAGGAGAAACACATAACTCAAACTAAACAAAATTTGGAATCTTTGTCTGCACTTGTATTAATACTAAAAAATGAGAGTTTTCTCTATTACATCCAGCAAGAAGCAGCCCAAAATAGATCCTAATTCTATGTATTTATAGAAAATCTGTCACAACTCAAAACAGTTGGACTTATTACAATATTTATTAAAATAACATAGTTTGGAAATAATATAGCAGCGTGTAAAATCCGATGAGCTTTGTTGGCATTTTCTTCTATCTCTTCACCTGCTGGAAAACCGTTTATTTACCTCATTCCTTTAGGATGGATGCATTTTTCGTCTAGTCTTCTTAATAATTCAACATATGTCTTAGTCATTGTATTTTTGTTGCCATTTGTCCCTCCAGCTATGTTCAGTAATGCAATGACATTTTCTTACCTGCTCACAACTGTGCTTTCTTTTCCATGCTCAATGCATTGGTTTCATCTATCTAAAAATTCCACCACCAACTTTGATGGATCAATTGTTTCATTCACCTCGAAAGTGTATGATTTCCTTTCTACTTGAGGTATCCTTTCTTGGATTCTTTTCACTTCTTGATCTAAGGCCCGGAACTGTGAACTTGGGTTCACTAGACATTTATTTATTTTAAGAAGGTCAATCTGGATCATTTCCTGAATGGCTGCCAGAGTTTCCTCTTTTCTCTTTCTAGATTTTTGTTGGTTCATTTCAATATCGATTTTCCCCAGGGCCTTCACGATACTGCTTCCCTCAAAATCAATCAGTCTCTTATCTAATGATGATAACTCTTCTTGGAAAGAGTCCTTTACTTCCCTGGCTAATCTCTTTCTCTCTACCAAATTTGTTTCCCACACCTTGAAGGTCGTATGACCTCTTATTTGTTCAAAAGGGGAAAGCCAAGGAAAATTAGGGATATTATCTTTCTGTGCCAATATCATGGCTTCTTGAAACTTATCTCAGGCTAAGAGATATTCTCTTTCCTTGATATAGACATCCTTCAGAGAAAGGTCTACTGCCTGATAGCACTTATGGATGGCATCAACCTTCATAAAAAGATCTTGCTAGTCCATTTCTAGTTTTTTCATTTATTTCCAATGCTTGATATTGAAAGGTCGGAATGTCTATCGAGGTACCTTCTATCACCTTAAATATAGCTTGCATTTGTCTTATAAATTCATTGCATTGAGTGATTAGAACCTCGTTTTCCTGTGAATTTCGATGGAACTCCTCGAGGTTAGCCTGCAGTTGTTGGATTTGTTATCGGTCATGAGCTTTGATTTACTCAAAGTCTTGGATCATATTATTCCTTACAGTCTGTTCCATGGCCAGTAATTGATATTGCAACTTCCCCACCAATAATATTTTATGTCTTAGTTTCTCTACCAAATTCTCCACATACCATTTATTTAGAGTGGAAAAATCACCCAATGAACTTGCAACTTCTTTCACGAATTCTGAATCATCGCGATCATTTCCTTCATACAAAATCCTCTGCCTTTTGGTTATTACTCTGTCCTTCTGGTGTAATTCTCTTTTGATGATGGCCCTCCGTTTATTTCTAAATAAGAAATATGATGGGGGCATCTCTTCGGATGATATTGGGGTAAGATCACTTAAAAAAATGATTTCAGAACTAGGATTTCTAAAGCTAGACTACAGAGGTGTCAATGATGTAATAGGATTATTGACCTTTGTATATTGTTGTTGCTCTACTATATTGGAAGCTGGTTTGGATGGTGTCGAAGGAGATGCATCATGTCCTTGCTTTAGGTAATATTTGAGATGAGCTAGGGCCTAGGGGCTTAGCTGTCCTAACAATGAGTATTCTAACTCTTGTGCCAAAACCTCAGAGCTCTTTGGGGTTTCCTCAATACTATGTTTACCAGACTACCTGGGTTCAAAACCTGGAGGCATAGATTCATGTACATGAGGAGAGTCTATTGAATCTCCTTGTAGTACTTTTTCCAAACTATTTCTCCCGTGTCTTTGGAAACTAAGGAAACTAGCCTATTGATCTGGGGACAAGGTTTGGAATCTGTCCTGTACCTCCTCATAAGACCTAAATCCCTTGAATATTTCGTCATATGGGGAGTTTTCATGCACATATATTTTCATGTTGAACTGGGCCAGGTGGTTCTCCACAATTTTGTGTGGGTCATGCCTTTTGAATTCGATGTAAACCAATTTGACATTTTCCAAAGATTCAGCCTCCACTTTGGAGTGACTGAAATGAAATAGTGAAAACATGCCAACCTAGATAGGGAAAGTCGGACATACCTTTTTCTGGGATGCCTTCAGCTCTTTGTTGATGCCTCCCATTACTGTCTGGTAAGATACTTCCCTGCACACCAACTGGTCTAGTAGAAAAAGTGGGAGAGCATGGGGAGGAACTGAGCATCCAAAAACCCTGATATAAGAAATTTTTTCTTCAATGAACCAATATGCTAGTTTGCCTAGATTTCCCATAATCTTGTTTGAAATTCGAGGAGGTGGGTGACCATATAGGGATATATATGAAAATACACCACTACATTGTGATAGATTTCGTAAAAGAAATATTTGTCTTTTTCCTCCCATAGCTTGGAATGATAGAAGTGAATAGGCTTTGTACTGGTTAGGGTCTAGCTCCAATTCATTAATGGGAAAGGGGTCATGAAACAAATGGCATCCATGAAATACGCAGACATATATAAAGGGGTGGGTTGCCCCTTTGAATTCTCCATTTTGTATTCAGTAATTTCTTTGTCCAGGTTATCTAACAACATTTTGGCCCAATTAAAAGTGTATCCCTCAGCCACCTCGTGCATGATAGATACCCATTCCACTGGGAAATGAGTAGGACTCTTCTTCCCAAACAATATACAGATAATCATGTCTATGTAAATCATGTGAACATCCAACGACGTTGTGGAATACATACCATGAGTGTAGGCCCTAAAATTCTCTAGGTGCCCCCACTAGGACCTGATTATATCGTGATAACTCTTGTCGTATTGTATGCATTCCTTTTGCTCAAACTCCAAAATAAATGCAACATTGTAATTATATTTAGGAATGGGAGATAGATTATACATTACTTGGAGGTGTTCCGGTCGGAAAGAACCAATGAAAACCTTTTGATGGTTGATGATACTCCTGGTTTGGATGTCGATGTTTTCCAAGGCCCAACTTATCGTGTTCTTATACGGCATGAGTCTCAGTCACGCAACTATCTTGTGTAGATTTGACTGGGTTATATATATGAGTTTAGCTTCATGAGTATCATCTTCTTCATCACCAAAATCTTATAGAAAATTTATTATCTCATGTGCCAGAACCTCGAACACCTATGTCCAAGATTTAACAGAGTCCATGGCTCACGACGTAGTGTATGACAGAACGCCCGTACTTGGATTTGAATCCTCATCAACCGCATCAGGATTCTTCATAATTTTTTGTGGTGCCATGATATCGAGACAACTGAACAAGGTTACCTATTACAAAAGAATTGTGTGAGCTTCTCAATCAGATAAAACTTGTTACTTTGCAGAAGGTGAAAATGAATTCAAAATCAAAGTGTTTTTATTCACATCAAATGCATTGATTCTAGTATAGCTTTACTTAAGGAAAAAATATTAACTTTAATGGAAAATTATACCTGGCGATATGCAATCCATGTTTGAATAATTACCATTAATTAATCATAAATTCCATTAATATTCGGCGATTCATGTTCGGGAGTTTTAGATGAGACAGAGTGAGAATTACTCGAATCCCGAATCTGCGAAGGTTAATCCCTGGATAATCGCTTTTAAAACCTGAATTAATTATGTTTTAAAAGGTGTGTTAACTTCAAGTGTTTCAGAGTTCGTACTTTGGGAACTTTAAATGTATCTTGAGGGGGAATCCTCGAAACCTGAAACTGTGAAGTGATCAATTATCCGATAATCAATTTTAAGTCTGAATTAATCATATTTAACTTTAAGTGTTTCAGAAATTCAGACTTCTGAGATTTTTGGATACGATGAAGGGTAAATGTATGAACCCCAAAGTGAAAAGTCATTAATTATCTCTTGACCATGATTAAATCAATTAATTAAAATTTAATACTTCGACATTTTGGTGCTTCAGTGATTTGAGAATTAGTTCTTTGATATATTTCCAAAGGGTCATCTCTCGTGGTGACGTGTCGCAAATGATGTCATTCTAGATGACATGTCGAGAAAAGGGAGGTTCCAGATGTTACTTGGAATCATATGAATCTTCAAGATAAAATGTTTGAAATGGGTGCCACGTCTTAAATAAGGGAAGACTTAAAAGATACATGTGTATTACGACTCGTTTCCTTTAAAGGTTTAGGAAAAGTGATGAATGAACACTTTTGGGTTTCAAGCCTTTTGTTGTTAAGAATTATTGAAATACCCGAAGAATGAAGCTCCAGAGAAAACTTCAGGCATTTACCTCTTTAACAATTAGGAAGCTCCAAAAATCCAGAGATATTATGATCGTTCGATCAAACAGAAAAACTTCTTCAACGTCGGATATCACGCATGCCTTACTAATAATTAACCAGAAATGAATTTGATTTAAAATTCGAAAGTTATTTTCTAAGTTTCCGTTTTGGAAAAGGTTATACTTTAATTAAGTGGAGAATGTAAAGCTCAAAAGTTCAGGATTATATGTGTTCCAACACTCCTCACGCACTCCTTGCATTGGTCTCCTTCGAGAATTCCTCAAAACTTTGACAAAGTGTTGGACCAACGCACTCCTTGCATGGGACTTATAAACATTACCTTCCACTAGGCAACTATGCACTCCTTTCACTTCCTCTAAATAGTTTCACGCTACCTCTCCTGAGATTCTGTGTCATACTTGAATCCTCGCATGTATACTCCTTGCGGGAACTATGCACTCCTTGCACCAAATCTCTACAAAGTTTCACCTTATTTCCCCTCATCTTATGAGTCTAACTTGACTCAGCCTACACACTCCTTGTGGGCACTCTGCACTCCTTGCACTAAATATTTCAAGAAGAGAAACAATGGAAACTTATACAAATCATAAAGATTCATTCACTTAAACATGAATGAACTTTTACATAGGCATGTAAAACATAGTAAACATAACCTCATTCAAGTAAATAGCTTAGAGATAGATAAAGACCCGATCATTTGAAGAAAAACTCTTCTCTTGTATTCAAATAAAAATACATACAAAGGGTTTTTACAATCTTCTCCTCTTCTCCTATTCTACCACCCAACAAAAACAAAACTCAACAAGTGTAAATTACGAATGATATACATGAAGGGGATTCTTGAGCCGTCCTTCTGGACTACTTAAATTGTATCACATCATAATTAAAACTGCCTATCTACTAAGGCCTTATCTCAATAAATGGTTATTACAAATCATATCTGAGTTGATTCTCGACATTTGTACAATTATCCAGGAATTCAATACAATATAGTCTAATTGGATTGTCCAACTAGAGTTAACCTCCAAACATTAAAAAGGTCCTTAATTACAAAGTGTTTGCACTCTTTTCGTCGATGTGTGAGCAAAAAGTGAGTGCTTACATGCCTAGTTGGGCTCTGCTAGTCATGACAGCTGTAATGTAAAAGGTTAGAAAGAAGGAAACTAAGCTATTAACAAGAATTAAACAAAAACTAAATAAAAACATGAGCATGGAAATAAAAATAAAAACAAATAACAATGGACCAATATCACCAATGTATTAGCTGGTCTGATAGATGAAATCCAAAGATACACAATGGAGA
>ML843950.1:48508-68433 GCA_009831015.1 Picea engelmannii | reverse complement strand
CCACAACGTCGTTGGATGTTCACATGATTTACATAGACATGATTATCTGTATATTGTTTGGGAAGAAGAGTCCTACTCATTTCCCAGTGGAATGGGTATCTATCATGCACGAGGTGGCTGAGGGATACACTTTTAATTGGGCCAAAATGTTGTTAGATAACCTGGACAAAGAAATTACTGAATACAAAATGGAGAATTCAAAGGGGCAACCCACCCCTTTATATATGTCTGCGTATTTCATGGATGCCATTTGTTTCATGACCCCTTTCCCATTAATGAATTGGAGCTAGACCCTAACCAGTACAAAGCCTATTCACTTCTATCATTCCAAGCTATGGGAGGAAAAAGACAAATATTTCTTTTACGAAATCTATCACAATGTAGTGGTGTATTTTCATATATATCCCTATATGGTCACCCACCTCCTCGAATTTCAAACAAGATTATGGGAAATCTAGGCAAACTAGCATATTGGTTCATTGAAGAAAAAATTTCTTATATCAGGGTTTTTGGATGCTCAGTTCCTCCCCATGCTCTCCCACTTTTTCTACTAGACCAGTTGGTGTGCAGGGAAGTATCTTACCAGACAGTAATGGGAGGCATCAACAAAGAGCTGAAGGCATCCCAGAAAAAGGTATGTCCGACTTTCCCTATCTAGGTTGGCATGTTTTCACTATTTCATTTCAGTCACTCCAAAGTGGAGGCTGAATCTTTGGAAAATGTCAAATTGGTTTACATCGAATTCAAAAGGCATGACCCACACAAAATTGTGGAGAACCACCTGGCCCAGTTCAACATGAAAATATATGTGCATGAAAACTCCCCATATGACGAAATATTCAAGGGATTTAGGTCTTATGAGGAGGTACAGGACAGATTCCAAACCTTGTCCCCAGATCAATAGGCTAGTTTCCTTAGTTTCCAAAGACACGGGAGAAATAGTTTGGAAAAAGTACTACAAGGAGATTCAATAGACTCTCCTCATGTACATGAATCTATGCCTCCAGGTTTTGAACCCAGGTAGTCTGGTAAACATAGTATTGAGGAAACCCCAAAGAGCTCTGAGGTTTTGGCACAAGAGTTAGAATACTCATTGTTAGGACAGCTAAGCCCCTAGGCCCTAGCTCATCTCAAATATTACCTAAAGCAAGGACATGATGCATCTCCTTCGACACCATCCAAACCAGCTTCCAATATAGTAGAGCAACAACAATATACAAAGGTCAATAATCCTATTACATCATTGACACCTCTGTAGTCTAGCTTTAGAAATCCTAGTTCTGAAATCATTTTTTTAAGTGATCTTACCCCAATATCATCCGAAGAGATGCCCCCATCATATTTCTTATTTAGAAATAAACGGAGGGCCATCATCAAAAGAGAATTACACCAGAAGGACAGAGTAATAACCAAAAGGCAGAGGATTTTGTATGAAGGAAATGATCGCGATGATTCAGAATTCGTGAAAGAAGTTGCAAGTTCATTGGGTGATTTTTCCACTCTAAATAAATGGTATGTGGAGAATTTGGTAGAGAAACTAAGACATAAAATATTATTGGTGGGGAAGTTGCAATATCAATTACTGGCCATGGAACAGACTGTAAGGAATAATATGATCCAAGACTTTGAGTAAATCAAAGCTCATGACCGATAACAAATCCAACAACTGCAGGCTAACCTCGAGGAGTTCCATCGAAATTCACAGGAAAACGAGGTTCTAATCACTCAATGCAATGAATTTATAAGACAAATGCAAGCTATATTTAAGGTGATAGAAGGTACCTCGATAGACATTCCGACCTTTCAATATCAAGCATTGGAAATAAATGAAAAAACTAGAAATGGACTAGCAAGATCTTTTTATGAAGGTTGATGCCATCCATAAGTGCTATCAGGCAGTAGACCTTTCTCTGAAGGATGTCTATATCAAGGAAAGAGAATATCTCTTAGCCTGAGATAAGTTTCAAGAAGCCATGATATTGGCACAGAAAGATAATATCCCTAATTTTCCTTGGCTTTCCCCTTTTGAACAAATAAGAGGTCATACGACCTTCAAGGTGTGGGAAACAAATTTGGTAGAGAGAAAGAGATTAGCCAGGGAAGTAAAGGACTCTTTCCAAGAAGAGTTATCATCATTAGATAAGAGACTGATTGATTTTGAGGGAAGCAGTATCGTGAAGGCCCTGGGGAAAATCGATATTGAAATGAACCAACAAAAATCTAGAAAGAGAAAAGAGGAAACTCTGGCAGCCATTCAGGAAATGATCCAGATTGACCTTCTTAAAATAAATAAATGTCTAGTGAACCCAAGTTCACAGTTCCGGGCCTTAGATCAAGAAGTGAAAAGAATCCAAGAAAGGATACCTCAAGTAGAAAGGAAATCATACACTTTCGAGGTGAATGAAACAATTGATCCATCAAAGTTGGTGGTGGAATTTTTAGATAGATGAAACCAATGCATTGAGCATGGAAAAGAAAGCACAGTTGTGAGCAGGTAAGAAAATGTCATTGCATTACTGAACATAGCTGGAGGGACAAATGGCAACAAAAATACAATGACTAAGACATATGTTGAATTATTAAGAAGACTAGACGAAAAATGCATCCATCCTAAAGGAATGAGGTAAATAAACGGTTTTCCAGCAGGTGAAGAGATAGAAGAAAATGCCAACAAAGCTCATCGGATTTTACACGCTGCTATATTATTTCCAAACTATGTTATTTTAATAAATATTGTAATAAGTCCAACTGTTTTGAGTTGTGACAGATTTTCTATAAATACATAGAATTAGGATCTATTTTGGGCTGCTTCTTGCTGGATGTAATAGAGAAAACTCTCATTTTTTAGTATTAATACAAGTGCAGACAAAGATTCCAAATTTTGTTTAGTTTGAGTTATGTGTTTCTCCTATATTTCCATCTTTTTGAATTTCCTTATGTAATTACTTGATAAGTGATTGATTGCAATTTAGCATCACAACTAATGTAATCATATTATCTCAGTAATTTGTTAAGTAAGCAGTTTTTCCTCTGTAATTGTTGTAAGTAATACAAGACCTGCAATCTATTTGAATTATTGCATCTCATATCCTATTCAAGGGTGCACTCTTTGTTTTCTTCTACTGCAAACAAGGTGAGATTCATCTTCCATTGATGCCTAACTTTGTTTAACAGATTTGTAAATTTCTCTCACACCATTTGATATCATAATTGTGACTCAAACAACGAAATACGACCTCTGTACTGTCCTATTGTTAATTTCATTTAAGTATTTTTCTTATATAACTAAAGGTAGAAAAATCACTCTTTTAAAATATCCTTCTAAACATTCATAATGCCTCACATTACTCTTTGAGCCTTAAGTTTAATCTCAGTAACAACATCGTTTTGGCACCGTTGTTGGGGACAGAGAAACAAAGTTATTTTTCAGTGGGAAAACAACAATGTAAATTTCTATCTTTGATAGTGAACAAAGATTGAACAAACAAGTAAGGATTATTTTTATCTTTCACTTGGTGACTCCATCATAGATAAAAATGGCATTGGGTCGAAAGAATACCAGAAAAAATGCAGACGATAAGAAGACCACACCAGTGTCATATCCCGAAAAGTTGTTAAAACCAAAGGGATACCTCAAATCGATTGTTGCATCAACAAGTAAAATATATCAAACCAACGGTACACAAGTTAATGCTAAGGTTACAATCGAATAAATAACCCCTGGAGAGAGTTTTAAACATGTACCCTCTACGGAGGCATCAACTAGTCAATCCAAGGCTAAGCTTGAGAATCTGGAGGTAATTGTTCTCGAGATAAAATTTGAGATTGAATTGAATGATACTCCTACCAGTCAGAACAAAAACTCCCTCTCGATACCTGTTGTCATTGAACCCCTAATGTTTTCACCCTTTCCTGAAGTCAAGGTTTTAGTTTCCCGAATCTCTGAAAAGTATATCATATACCTTGATTCATCCCCTATCGTCTCTCCTATATATACATATTTTAAGTATGAGGAAACTAGCCCACATTTCTCCTTTCCTTCTCTTCTAGAGTTTTCGTATCCTAGCGACCTTTTTCTAGAACTTCCTTAACCACATCCTGAAGTAATCGAAAGGTCACCACTTCAGTCCCTCAAAGTTTTTGAAAATACCCTTTTGAACTTCTGAAGTTCATCTCCTATACTTCCAATGGCTATAGCTGGAGGAGGTGGTGTTGGAGGTGTTGGCACTGAAGGTGGAGGAGTAGGTGGAAAATGGAAAGGACAACCTCCACCCGCTATAATATTTTCCAAGGTAACTGCCAGATACGCTCCCTTGGTCCTCCTTACCCCCCTTCATGATTTGCCCAAAATTTATATCAAAAACCTACCAAAATTAATGGAGGAAGGAGATTTAACCGCAATCGAACATATAGCCTTTTTTGATCAGTTTGTTCATATCCTTGGCATCGAACACATAGATGTTTACTCAAGGATGTTAGTCCAAAAATTTGAAGGAAAAGTGAGAACTTGGTTCTGAGGGATCTTGATAGGTTCCATACGGTCATATGATGATCTAGAAAATGCCTTCCTAAGACAGTGGGGAGAGAAGAAAGACCATCTCTATTATTTGACCAAATTTAGGGCTTTAATAAAAAATAATTCTGAATCAGTTCCTAAATTTACTCATAGGTTCAACAAACTCTACAACAAAATCCCAGGTGAGGTCAAACCCTCTCAACCTGCTGCAAAGGTAACTTTTGCAGGAGCCTTTGAACCTAACTTTGCTCTCCTCTTAAGACAAATAAGATCTTCCACTCTAGCATGGATGCAGGATGATGCCATAGAAATTGAATCCAATATGATAGCATCCCAGAAACTAAAAAATAAGATTGAGATGGGAATTAGAGAACCTAGGCATTTCAAAGAACAAGTAGGACCCTATTGATCTGGGAAGTCCGCATAAGAAAATATGGATGAAATGGCTAAGATAATCAAATATTTATTAAACAAGATATCCAAGATGGAATTAGATCAGGCCAAACCTGATACTTACGTTAGGAATTAGTTCAAAAGAAACCCTAACCCTAAGATACAGCAAAGACAAATAAAAAATAAAGATCAAAAGATACAAGCCCCATTTAAAAATGAAAATTTTATGAAAAGAGATGAAATGAAAAATTATGAGGAGTTAGAAGAGTATCTAAACAACCTTAGATATGACGATCTGGAGACACATTTAAATAGACAGGATTATGAAAAGTCTTTTGACCTAGAACCCCTATTTAATAATGAAGAAAGTATTAACAATCTGGGAGCATCTTCATATCAAGGAATCGCTGACTCAATAATGGCCGAACTCCAACAAAAGTATGATTAAAGGCCCAGAGAAAAAAATCCTATGAATGTTCCACCAAAGAATATTTTATCACGAAATAAAACAAATGACGCAGTTGTTACTAAATCGCTAGTTGAAACACAAGCTTCTCGAACAAAACCAGTTGAAACAAGAGAAACACAAAATAAAAAATCGGAAAATACATAAGCACAAGTTTCATCCAGAGAAATCAAAACGACAATCAGAGTTTTCAGTTTAGAAAAAGAACATAATAAAATAAAAATCACCATACCCCTGGTTGAGCATGCAAAAAATCCAATTTATAAAAAGAAAATTTATAAAATGATAAATTTTTCTGATGTTGAAGGTCACACAGACGTTATTAATATACAAGACGAAAGACCTACGATTATTTTTGGTCCACGCATCGAAAACACCAAGGATTATGTTGCTCCATTTTATATTACACTAAATGTGCAGACTCTTTTACTCCACAACTGCATGTTAGATTCTAGGGATTCACATAATTTAATTCCTAAAGTTATCATAGATAGATTAGGCCTTGAAATTACTAGACCTTGTCAATACTTGTATTCATTTGATTCCATAAAAGTTAAGTGTCTAGGCATGATCAAAGATTTTGTAGTAAACCTTGCACAAATCCCTGTAAAAAATATCCTTATAGATGTAGTCGTTGTTGATGTTCCTGCCAAGTACAAAATGCTTATATCCAGGTCTTGGGGCACCAAATTAGGAGTATCACTTCAGTTGTACATGTCTTACGCTAAAATACCTATTTTCGGTGGACAATTCACACGACTGTACAAAGAAACTAGACTGGCATATACGGTAAGTGACCCTCGAAATCCAAATAATTACCCAGTCTATGTTGCCGATCAAGACTTAGGAAATTGTATATTATCTATAGATGAATATTTCGAAGAATGTACAGAAGAAGAAAATAAAAAAAAATAGAAAAAACAAAGAAAAGTGTAAATAGTAGAGAAAGAGTATGGAAATTTTTTTTTGATGGCGCTTCATCCTGCAAAGGAGCAGGGGATAGAGTGTTATTTGTAGAGCCAAGAGATGAATACGTATTCCCTTCTCATATAGATTACAGTGGGATATTGATTATACAAATAATGTCTGTGAGTATGAAGCTCTATTATTAGGATTAGAGGCTGCCAAAAAGTTAAAAATTTAACATCTAATTGTCTATGGTGATGTAGAGATTATTGTGAAACAAATAAAGAAGAAGTATCAAGCTAAGCATCCAAGGATGAGGTCATACACAAATTGTGCCTGGGATTTGATAGAGAATTTTTCTCATCCTTTAATATTCACTTTATTACTAGAATGGAAAATTAGAAAGACAACTCCTTAGCTAAAGCAACTGCAATATTTGTACAACCTATCGTCCTAAAAATGAAATATCACATCGAAATGAGACACAGGCCTTCAATCCCAATCAATTTTAAGCACTAGCAAGTATTTGAATATGACGAACAAATAAACAGTTCCTTGATATGGTCGATGAGTTCTTCGAGACTCACATAGATCAGGAAAAATAGAACGATCTTATTTGGGTCATGTAGGAAGGTGAAGACCCTAAACAATTTGAGCATAAGATCACAAATCACTGTATTATTGTTCTTAAAAACAATCAGATCCCTAGAGGTCTGATCCCCTTAGAGAGATTATTTGTCCATGATGACATACCTTTAAAATCCACTTTACGGCTTCAGCCCGAAGAGGTTGAAGACTGTAATATAGGAATTGTGGAAAATCCTAAACTAGTCAAAATATCTAAATACATTCCATCCCAAATGAAGAATAAATACCTTGAGTTTCTTAGGAAATATAAAGATGTTTTTGTGTGGTCCTATGATGATCTAAAAAATTACGATACATCTTTCATTGAACACAAGATTCCTTTGAAGCATGGTATCAAACCTTTTAGGAAGAAACTCAGACAAATAAACTATATTCTCCTACCAGTGATAGAAAGGGAAATCAAGAAGCTTATCGATGTGAAGATTATCATTCCACTCATATATTTTGAACGGGTAGAAAATTTGGTACCGGTCAGGAAGAAAAATGGCGAAATAAAGCTCTGTGTATATTTTAGAAACTTAAATTGATCATCCCTCAAATACAACTACCCACTACCAAAAAATGGATCATCTTCTAAAAATATTAGTTGGAGCTAACATAATGTCCATGATTGATGGTTTTTCTGGATACAATCAAATTGTTGTCCATGAAGAAGACAAAGAAAAGGCTGTGTTTACCACTCCATGGGGGAATTTCATGTACGATAAAATTCCATTTGGTTTGATGAACGCAAGGGATAATTTCTAGAGAGTGATGGACATCGCGTTCGTCGGTGAGAAAGACAAATTTATTGTTATTTATCTTGATGATTTGACATTTTTTTCTAACTCTGATGCAGAACACCTCCTACACATTAGGCATACCTTTGAAAAATGCAGAAAGTTTGGTGTGTCTCTTAATCCTAAGAAATCACACTTCTCTATGCAAGAAGATAAGCTCTTGGGTCATATAGTTTAAAAAGAAGGAATCAAGGTCGACCCTAAGTCGGTTGAGTTTATAAACACTATAAATATTTCAAGGAACAAAAAGTAAATTCAATTTTTTTTAGGAAAGATAAACTTTTTGAGAAGATTCATTCCCAATTTTGTTGAAATAATTAAATTGATTATAGATATGCTGAAAAGGACGGTGAAGTGAAATGGATCGTGGAAGCTAAAGAATTGTTCGATCAAGTCAAGAAGGCTATAAGCGAAGCACTAGTGTTATCCAATCCAGACTATACTAAGGAATTATTGATCCTGTCTTTCACTTTTGAACATACTATCACAACAATGCTCCTGCAAAAGAATGAAGAAGGTTTTGAGAAATCGATATCCTTTTTTAGTAAAAATCTCAGGGATGGAGAATCAAAATATGATATACTTGAAAAACAAGCTTACACAATGGTGAAATATCTCAAAAATTTCAAGACATATGTGTTGCATTCCAAAATAATCGCTTATGTGCCAACAAGTGTTGTCAAAGACATCTTGGTCCAACCAGACAGTGATGGAAAAAGAGGTTGGTGGTTGGCTAAAATTCAGGAGTTTGATTTAGAAGTGAAACTGACCAAGCTATTCAAAGGTCAAGGCCTAGCGAAATTGTTAGCTGAATCAAATTTCAGGGCGCTCGGGATAAATCACCTGGAATCACACAGGTTTCTCGCATAAATAGATGAGCTTGATGATCAAACGCCTATGATTCAAATTGAAGGTAAGTTTTCTTCCTCTGCTTAGTATTGTGAGATTTTTTCATACCTTCTTAACCTTTAGTTCCCGAATGACATGACTCCATCAAAAGAGAGAACTTTGAAGCTACACACAATTATATATTGCATTATTGATGGCCAGTTGTATTGGAAACATCCCATAGGTTTCTTGTTGTGTTTCTTAATAGAATCTGAAACAGAAGGAGTCATAAATGAATTTCATGAAGGAGTGTGTGGAGGACACCACGCCTAGAGGGAAATGACCTACAATATTTTAAGAGCTGGATATTATTGGTCGAAGTTATTTACTGATGTGAATGCCAAGGTCATAACATGTAACTCTTGCCAACTGTTCTCAGGTAATAAAAATATTTGTGCAATAACTTTAATCCCAATTAAAGAAGAGGTTCCCTTTCAACAATGGGGTCTATATTTCATCGGAGAAATCCATCCACAGTCAAGTGCCCAACATAAATATATTTTAACTGCCACAGATTATTTCATGAAATAGGCTGAATCCATTCCAAATCGGAATGCCACAGATTCGATCATTATAAACCTCTTGGAAGAGAAAATCCTATCAAGATTCGGTTGTCCTCGAAAAATAGTCACTAACAACGCTCAATCTTTCAAATCTATGGAAATGGTCAATTTCTGCCAAAAATACAACATTGTGTTAGGACATTCTATAGCCTACTATTCTCAGGGGAATGGGTTGGATGAATCATCCAACAAGATCCTGATGACTAAAATAACAAATGTGTTGACATAAAATAAGAAGACTTGGCATGTTCACTTGAAATACACCTTATGGGAAAATCGAATTGACACCAAGAAATTGATAGGTATGTCCCCTTTTCAAATGGTTTATGGTAATGTCATTGTCCTTCCTATAAATATCGATCTCCGTATGATGAAGCTCTATAAATATGCAAATGAATATCCAAATGACGTTACAAGAAGGATAAATCAAATAATTGAATTCCATCAAAATAGGGCTGAAGTAGATGACAAAATTCAGAAGTACCAAGATAATATGAATGCCCTTTTCGATAAAACGGCTATGGATGGGGAGTTTCTTCCTGGAGATGTAGTTTTAAAGTGGGATGTTAGAAAAGAATATGAAGGGAAACAAAACAAGTTCGGCCATTTCTGGCTCAGTGGATTCAGGATTGCAGCTACTGAGGGGAAAAATTCCTTCTTACGGGAAAACCTCAATGGAAAAATTATTGACGCTCCTATCAACGGGTGTTACCTAAAACATTTTATGCAATAATAATATTTCAGATTTCCATTGTATATACCGGTTTCGGTTTCCATGTTTCGGTTTGCAATTTTATTTTTTCTTTTTTAAAGTATCTGAATTTTACTTTTAGTATAAATAAACCAGGTTTACTTGATATCATCAAAACAAAAATATAAAAAACATGTACCACATATCATTTCCATTTCCTCATAAATTTTTGACATTTCCCATGTTTGTTCCCATGAAGAATACTTACTATCAGTTGAGGGATAAGGATGTATCAAAATCCAACACTCATTTTTCAAAGACATTGGTTTTCTCTCAAAACAGGTGATGAATTAATGATTTACTTGATTGAAAATACAAATAAGATCTGAGGTATGAACTCCTACCCTGCTAGTTCAAACTAAAATTTTGAGAATATTTTATTGAAAGTAAAGGGGTCCTTAATCATGTAGATATTGTCACTTGATCAAAGATCAGAGGAGTATGAAATTACATCTTAATTCTGAAGCCTTCTCTGAATAAAACAAGAATTAAATAAAAAATGAAATAAAAAGAAAATAAGAAAATAAGAATAAAAAAGGCTTGAAAGGAAGTTCAAGAATCAATAAACAAACTGGTGTGGGGATGACATTCTTTTGCATCAAAACCTCTGATTCTTCATTATATTTTATTCTACCTATCCTGAAGCTTTTATCCCCTTCTGATTTTCACTACTTTTCCTTAGTCTTCATAGAAAGAAAGAATCTCACCTTGACTCTGAAAACTTAAAAACATATCTTGAAAATGAGATTAGGAGAAAATATTTATGTTCCTTTGATTTTAACTGATAGAAAGTATGTCTAGGATAATCCTGATAAATTTAGCTCTTCTATCTTTGTTTAAACTAACTAATTCATTCAAGGTTGATCCCTAAAATTCAAAATCCCTATAAAATCTTCCTTATAGGCGAAGGTGTATTGAAGACTGTAAGAAAATTAGTTTCAGAGCATGCTTAAAAAATTATGTTAGACCTTCCTTTTGAAAATTTTTAAGCAGATATCATCCTGTGTATGATACATACATATTGATTGCCCCCACTTCTAAATATTGAAAATATAAGACATATGGTGAAAGGAAATTCATAATATGATTTCCACTATCTAGTCTAAGACAAATGGTGAAAGGAAATTCTAAATTCGATTACCCCCATTTTTTCCAAAAAGAGATGATGAAAGGAAATTCATAAAATGATTTCCCTCATCTCAGCAAAATGAAAAAGTACTAATTGAAGTGGTGAAAGGAAATTCAATGGGAGAAGTAGATAACTTCACCGAGGTACTGAACATGCTCATTGGTAGTGAAGCAATGTCTATGATATCTGTATGGATGTCATACATATCTACATGACATACTCTGACATCTAATTATATTTCCAGTAATATTTACATTCTAAACTAACAAGGGATCCCATAAATAATATGTTACATATACTTAACCTTGATGCGAACGAAATCGATCAAAATCTGATATTTCAGCTAAAGTTATTTTGATTATCTTAAGAAAATCCAAACTCAGTTTTAGGAAAGGGAAATTTTAAATAGCCTAAATTGAGATCAAGGATTATGTGTGTTTTGAAGGTTTTCTGAGGTTTAGATGAAGTTCATTTTTTCTCAGTACAATTAATCCCTAAAGTTTTTCCCCAGAAATGCAATAATGACTCCATTTACCCAATAAAGGCACTTAGTCTACTGTTCTTCCGTATCTCACATGGAGATGCGATCCCCAGATGGAGCCTATATTGGAACACATATAATCCTGAACTTTTGAGCTTTACATCCTCCACTTCATTAAAGTATAATCTTTCCCAAAACGGTAACTTAGAAAATAACATTTGAATTTTAAATCAAATTAATTTATGGTTAATTAGTAATAAGGAACACGTGATATATGACGCTGATGAATTTTTTTCGTTTGATTGAGTGATCCTAATATCTCTGAAGTTTTGGAGCCGCCTAATTGTTAAAGAGGTAAATCACTAAAGGTTTCTCCCGAGCTTCACACTTCGGGGGTTTCGATAATTCTTAACGATAAAAGCCCTGAAACCTGAAAGTGTCCGTTCATCACTTTTCCTAAACATTTAAAGGACATGAGTCGTAGTACATGTGTATCTTTTAAGTCTCCCTGAGTTGACACGTGGCACCCATTTCTTACATTTTTGTTTGAAGATTCATATGATTCCAAGTAACACATGGCACCTCCCTTTTCTTGACATGTCATCTAGAATGACATCATCTGAAACACATCACTACGGGAGATGACCCTTCAGAAATATAAAAAGGAACTAATTCACAAATCACCGAAGCACCAAAATGCCGAAGTATTAAACTTTAATTAATTAAGTTAATCATGGTCAAGAGATAATTAATAACTTCGCACTTCGGGGTTCAGACATTTACCCTTCATCGTATCCCAAAATCTTTGAAGTCTAAATTTTTGAAACACTTAAAGTTAAATATGATTAATTAAGACATAAAATAGATTATCGGATAATTAATCAATTCGCAGTTTCGGTTTTCCAGGATTTCCCCTCAAGCTACATTTAAATTTCCTAAAGTCTGAACTCCCAAAACACTTGAACTTAACACACCTTTTTAAACATGATTAATTAAGGTTTTAAAATCTATTATCCATGGATTAACCTTTGCAGATTCGAGATTCGGGAAATTCTCACTCTGTCTCATCTAAAACTCCAAAACACGAACAAACGAATATTAATGGAATTTATGACTAATTAACGAGAATGATTCAAATGTGGATGGAGGATTTCCAGGTAGACTTTTCCATTAAATTTAATAAATTTTCCGTGAGTAAAGCTATACTAGAATCAATGCATCTGATGTGAATAAAAAGACTTCAATTTTGAATTCATTTTCACCTTCCACAAAGTAGCAATTTTTATCTGATTGAGAAGCTCATGCAATTCCTCTGCAATAGGTAGCCTCGTTATGTTCTCTTGATATCATGGCAACATGAAAAATGATGAAGAAGTGTAACATACCCATCCACCCACAGGTCGGGGTACGCTACCTTCAAGCCCACCCTTGGACTTCTTTCTCTTACAGATACATTTTAAAATTTAAGGATGCATAAAATAAAAAACTTTAACAACATGCATAACAATACCCAACAAGCATGCATAGTCTAAAGATTTAATTAAACGATAATTAAATATACACAACGTAAATACATTCATATACATGTAAATGATGCCATAACAAAGAGAACTTATCTTTATGAAAGATGACACCAACTGGCTGCAGACCAAGGACGTTCCACCCAACTATAGACACTACTGTTCCAAAACCCAACAGAAGCGTCACCCCCAAGCCAGGGCTATGAATCCACAAGGACAGTGTTGGGCTCTAAAGTTGTCTAAAAACAACCTTAGTTTTACATTAATTTATCAACCCGAGGATTCGTCTTTTATCTCAAAGAATATCGGCAAAGTCTATGCAGATAGCTCGTAGAGGCTAAAATCGTGTAGTGAAAGAAAATCTGAGTTTATCAACAATCAAGTTCCTCAAACATTCATTAAATATTCTAGGAATTGAAATCTAAAGCTGCGCAATAGAAAGGAACTAATTAATCTATTGAATTCATTTTAAGAGCAGTAATTGAATCTAAATAAAGACTTGCAGAAATGACTATTATTATGAATCCAATTGATTGAAAGAAAAAGGTGAATTACTCTATCTATGTAAACAAACAGAGACTGTAATCTAATCAAAGAGAGACAACAATCTTACTTCTATTGAAAGTAACAACAACTATATTCTAATGGAAAGGTACAACAAATGTAAACTAAGTAAAAGGAACAACAAATGTAAACTAAGTAAAAGGAACAACAAATGTGAACTTATGAGGAACTATCGCACATCAAATCTCAGTAATGGGAATTGGAGTAGCAATCATCTAATGCTTAAGGAAATATATATCTCTTGCAATTGACATAAAATAATCAACACACTGATGCATTCATTTAACTTCTGTAAAAGAGAATCGAATCACAAAACAAAAATTGAACTGATACAATTACAGGTCGAACAATAGCTCCTTTAGACTAGGCCCTTGGTCCTTAGAAGCACTGCTATTTGAAATTCAGTATATAGAAATGGTAAAACCACTCAACACTTTTATTAATTTCATAGCTGGTACAACATTTTACAAAAAATGCTAACACATAGCAATTCTAAGTTCTGAGTTCTTGGATGCAATTATTCTATCCCTTTTCAATATCTATTTACCCCTTACATATTACAATAATCTGGGTAAATTAATCTATCTTGAGGTTCGAGATATCCTCAGGATTGCTTTACTATTATAAAGTTACAATATAAGAAACTCGATCATCTTCAAAACTGCCTTGCGCCATAAAATCTTCAACCTCCAATAGCTTGCGTATCTTCAAGATTTCCTTTTCTATCTTAGGTTTGACAATATTTAACCAATCCTGTAATAAAACCAGACAATTCCAATAATATTTTAGGATCTATGTAATCTAACATCAACAATAATGCTAAAGAGTATATTATTCATTTTCTATTCTATTTGCTCCTAAATAATCGAAAATTCAATCAAGATGATATCATGAAATGTGGGAAAAAGGAAGATGTTTATACCTTTTTAATAACCTATTATACCCCCCAACTTACCTCCTTGCATGTCCTCATGAAAGTTGAGATATTACATGTAAAGAAGTAACGTTGTAAGGTGGAAAGGTTGGTTCATCAGGCCTTCTGAACCCATTACTTCTTTTGAGTTCTCCAAAAGCAACATCCTCCCTTTCCTTGTTAATTTGATAATCTTTTTGGTAACTTTCTGGAGGGAACCAGATGATAGGGGTATTATATCTGCACCCAATACAAGAAGGCCCTTCCTCTTGGAGAAATCTAGAATCCCTCTCTATTCTGTAGGTAGTTGCAAAGAAATTTCTGTACCCAAAGGGTTCCCTACTCTTTACTTCACTGGAGGATGCATCCCATCTCAGTTTAGAAACAACAAGAGATTCCTCCTTAAGCTCCCTAAAATGAGTGATACCTGAACGTATAACCTATAGATGGATAGGGGCTAAGGAGTCTACGACCCCCCCTCTTTTCATAAAGGTTTTATGGCACATAATGGCTGGGAAGGGCTTTGGAGGTTCTCCCCTAACCCAGAGATCTTCTCCAACTTCCCTCTTTAGGAAGGTTTTATGAGATTTACCCCATCTGACTTGGTTCTGAGTAAATGAAAAAAATGCCTGAAACTGTATGTCACCTATGAATGGGCCAGGTTCATCTTCCCTCTTTTCTTCCAGAATGAAATTATGAAAATACAATTCACACAAAAAGTATTGTACCTTTTCATCCTGCTCTCTAAAACATGAAATAAACTCAGGTACAGTGGAACATGAAATAGTTTTACTTGATTTGATGGCCTTCACTCTTAATAACAGATATCATTCCAGCAAGAATAAATTGTAATTGGTGGCAGGGGATCTACAATTAATAGCATCAGAGTAGACATCAAAGATTTCTTTGATTTGCTCCAAAGTTTTTTCTAATTGGGTTTGCACCTTTTTTATCTTCCCTTGGGCTGTGGTGAGTGCAACATAGGTCTCGCTCTCTGTTGCTGTCATGTCCTTCATTTGTTTAACAATATTTTGATGTTTAGTCCTAGTGACCATCTCATCTTGGTGTTGATCCAATGCTTGTTGTGCTTGTCCCAACTCTACCTTTAGTTTATTAATGGTGACACCCTGTGCTTCTGATCTAAAAATGAAGAAGAGTTGTAAACTTGAATATTTTTGCAAGTAAAGTTTATGTGTTAAAAACAAATGGATCAACTTTGCAACACATTAATTAAAGGATTACTCATTCAATATATAAATAAACAACAGCATAATCAATGAACATAAGCACATAAATACAACAATTGATAAAGGAGTTCACCCCTCTCTTGGGCTACATCTCCTGGTCCGGCTTCCAATAGATCATTATTATTAATTGCTCAAAGTGCTCAAACAAATTCCTTACAATGCTCAAATTGACCAACAGACTGCTCCAATGGCTTCAAAGCATCCAAAAACCCCTAGCTTGGCTTTTTCGGCACCTCGTTTGGCCAAAAAACGAAGAAGTTAGGCCTCTTGGAAGTCCCTCCTTCAAGCTTGTTGTCTCTGCATCTACAAAACGCACCCTTGTTTCATGAACCTAGCACACACGCAATTTAAAGTGTGACAACCAAGAACTGGGTGCAACCGCGCCGACGGTGAAAACTGTAGGACGGTTATGGGCGCGCCAGCCCCTAACCGCCTAGCACCTGGGCACGTGAGGGTCATATGAACGCGCTCTAGAAGAAAAAGGGCTAAACTATTGAAACTGTTCCAACTTCCCCCGCGCTTTTGGTTGTGGTCACATGCAACACAATAGAACTGTGGCATACAACACAAATCCCACATGCCATTTCACGAAGGGCATATGACATGGTCGTATGGTATATGTTATAACCACAGGCTGTTTAAAACATGCGCTCCCTATATGTAATACAAAAAATCCCACGTGCTATATAGCATGGTCATATATATAAAATAATATGACTGTGGGTCGGGGCTAAGCCTCGGCCCGACCCCCCGCCAACTATTACACAAACCAAACTTTTATATATATTAAAACATATATTCAACAAGGAACAAGTCGTGGTGTATTGGTCGGGCAGAATTTTTTAAAGATTTACAACGGTGGGGGAGGTCCGGGGTTCGACCCCCACAGACCCATAAAATTTTAATAAACAAATCAACAACCAATACCGGGGTGCCACATGGCAGCCCATGACTGGGCCACGTGGCACCTTACCATTGATAAAAAATATGCCACATGTCACATTTCGATTCGACCACACCTGCCAATCAGAATCTGCCACATCACCTCTGCCATGTTAGTGTACAGACTCTGCCACATCAGCCTCTACGGACTGTACGTACTGTACAGTCATCATCCCCTTTTTTTGCTTATTTGCCATTCCGAACAGATTGCGATATCTCTCGCTCCCGACATTCGTTTGAGACGAAATGAGTTGCGTTGGGTTTGCAACGACGAGGTCTACGCTCTCGTCCAGTTTGAAGTGATTCCGAGCACTTTGAATTTTTGAGCAAAATTTGATCCCTTGATCACAACTCCCCATTGGGAAGCTTTTGGACCTCCAAAAGACTATTTTCAATCTATTTGAAGATGAGGGTATAGTTCCCTCACCCTTCCAACCTCAATCCACTTGGATTTGCTTGGATTCATCCCTTTAAGACCAACTTGAAGATACTCCACATTTCCTCGTTTTGAAGTTCACATTCTCTTGTCAAGGATGGTGTCTTCATGCAGTTCTGTAAGATACTCTGGGGAAAAATCATCTATAGAAGGAATATGAACATGTTCTCCTTGATCATCAATCAACGGAGGCTCATACAATTTCAAATTTTCAATATTAACAACTGCATACATCTGCATATAAGGAGGCAAATCTAAACGAAAAGCATTGTTAGCAATCTTGTCGATAATATTGAAAGGACCATATCGAATTGGTTTCAACTTTTTACCTTCCCCTTTAAGCCTCTCCTTACTGATGTAAATCCAAACTTCATCTCCAACTTGGAAACTGTGATCAACATGATGCTTGTCATGTCTCGTCTTGTACTTGGCCTGACACTTTTCCAACTGCTCTTGCACCACTTGATGTATCGACTGAATTTGTTCAATGAACTTTTCTGCCCTATCAATGTCATATTGACCATCGACAACAATATCTTTCCCAAAGATAAAATCTAAAGGAGACTTGGGCAAATGGCCAAAACATGCTTCAAATGGCGACGTTTGAGTCGAAGAGTGCTTAGCTCGATTGTAAGCATGTTGAATGTAGTGTAAATGCTCATCCCAAAGTTTAGGATGCTTACTGCAATAAGCACGAAGAAGATGCACCACTGTACAATTTACCACCTCTGTCTGACCATCTGTTTGCGGATGAAAAGATGTGATCTTTTTAAGTTTGGTGTCCATGAGTGCCCATAAACTCGACCAAAAACTTCCAACAAATCAAGAATCCCGATTATAAATAATGGACTTAGGCAATCCAAAATGCACCCAAACATTTTGAAAGAACATCTGTGTCGTTTGTTCTGCTGTAACCTACTTAGTACAAGGCATCAAAATACACATTTTGCTAAATCGATCAACCACAACATAAAGATAATCATGATTTCATCTCGACATAGGTAAACCACCTACAAAATCCATGGAAATACTTTCCCAAGGTCGAGAAGGAACTGGAAGTGGAGTATACAAACCCAACTTTCGATTGCTAGGTTTACTTGTGGAACAAAACGAACATCCCCGAACATATCGTGAAACACTTTCATTCATTTTAGGCCAGTAGCAGTACCTTTGCAAATTAGCCACTGTCTTGCCTACACCAAAATGACCAGCAGTAAGAGAAGAATGCGCAAGATTCTTTCCCCCTGTGGAATACACAACTTGCCAAGATGATACAAGAGATTATTATGCACATGGTAATCCAATTCTTCAACATGGTTAGAGTGGCACAAAGTTTCATACACTTCTTTGAAATTAGTATCTAAAGCATATTGTTCCACATAAATTTCATGCATTATATGACTATGCTTAAGAATAATTGAAGCACTAATAATAGGCCTTGAAAGCATATCAACGACTTTGTTAAAAATGCTCTTCTTATACCTGATAACCAAATGAAACTGTTGAAGAAAACCCATCCATCTGAAGTGCCTAGCTTGATGTAGCTTTGTCTGTGATTGTAAGTATTGTAGTGGTTGATGATCGGTGAGAATAATGGTTTCTTTCCCCAACAAATAATGTTTCCATTTTTTTACACTTTGAACCAATGCATACAATTCCTTATCACAAGTAGGATAGTTAATCACGACACCATTAAAAGTCTCAGAATGAAAACAAATGGGCTTACCATACTGTAGCAAAACTGCTCCCATTGCATAATTGCTTGCATCTGTTTGGATTTCAAAAGGTTGTCTTAAATTTGGAAGTACAAGAACAGGCACTGAACTGATCTTCTCTTTCAAAGTATCAAAAGCCTTCTGTTGCTTACTTCCCCATTGGAAAACTTGCTTGACACTTGTCACTGCATGTAATGGAGCTGCAATGGAAGAAAAGTTAGCGATAAACTTCCTCCAATATTGGGTTGCTCCCAAAAAACTTCTCACCTCTGTCACATTGCTGGGCCTGGACCATTCCAAAATAACTTTGACCTTGGAGGGATCAATATTTAATTCGCCTCCACCAACAATATGCCCTAAGTAAATAAGTGAAGTTTTTCCAAATTCACATTTGGACAACTTCAAAAACAACTGTTCTTTTCTCAAAACATCCAAAACTTGTTTCACATGTTCAACATGCTCTTCACGAGATTTGCTAAAGATCAAAATATCATCTAAGTATACAATAACACAATCATCCAGAAAAGGCCTTAAGACATCATTCATAACCCTCATGAAAGTAGCAGGTGAATTACAAAGTCCAAAAGGCATTACCATCCATTCAAACAAACCTTGCTTAGTTTTAAAAGCTGTCTTCCATGTGTCTCCCTCGACAATTCTGATTTGATGATATCCACTTCTCAAATCCAACTTAGTGAAATATTTGGCATCTTTTAATTGATCAAGGAAATCATCAATTCTAGGAAGAGGATAACGATTGTTAACTGTAATTTTGTTCAAAGCCCTGAAATCAACACACATATGCCACATACGATCTTTCTTTGGAACTAACACAATTGGAGATCCACATGGCAATGAACTTGGTACAATAACCCCTTTGTCTAGCAACTCCTGAATTTGTTTTTTAATCTCAACATTTTCCATCACTGACATTCTATACATACCAATGTTTGGAAGAGGACAATCTTGCTGCAATTGAATTTCATGTTGGATTCCCCTTTTCGGAGGTAACCCCTTAGGTTCTTTAAACATTTCATCATACTGATTAACAACTTCATATAAATCGGA
>ML843950.1:30301-47381 GCA_009831015.1 Picea engelmannii | reverse complement strand
TATGCCAATGGATAAAATTGTTTTTTAATTGCAACAATAAAATCATTCCAAGAGATTAAGATTTTACTATGCATTTTCATGTCTTCCTAAGTCTTGGATTCCCACCAAATAAGTGCTGCACTATCCAATCTTAAAGAAGAAAGCTGAATTTTGGTTTCATCATCTTGAATTTTTTGTATTCTATAATATACCTCAATCTGACGTATCCAATTATCTAACTTCTCAGCATTAACTTCTCCATTGTATATTGGCAGTTCAAATTTTATATCAAGATTTAATGAAGGAATTTGCGAAGGAGTTTTACCATGTCCCTTTGGAGAATTCGGAAGAGGTCTTGAACTGGTAGAAGAAGAAGAAGAAAATGGAGGAGAGGGTGGTGGAGAAGCACCATTCCCTTGATTTCCATTTGGAGTTTTGTCACCACTGCTTCCCTTATGCCTTGAAGGGTTGGAGCCTTCACCTTGCAATAATGCATTCCTTTCCATCAAGATCTTCATCATCTCTCTCATCTCCATGACAGCCTTTCTGAGATCTTCATCTTCTGCAGGAACACGTTCATGACTTTCTTCATGAGCCATACTTGGTGAATGCCTCCTTGAAACTTGCGGTGATTGTATAGATTCCTCCTTGAAGGAAGAGAACTTGGATACACAAGTTGACCTTCTCCTCTTGTGAGTTTCAAACTTGTGAGCATCAGAAACAAAACACTTTCAAAATAATCAAGTCTTCAAAAACCAGTGCTCTGATACCAACTTGATCTAAAAATGAAGAAGACTTGTAAACTTGAAAATTTTTGCAAGTAAAGTTTATGTGTTAAAATAAAATGGATCAACTTTGAAACAAATTAATTAAAGGATTACTCATTCAAGATACAAATAAACAACAACATAATCAATGAACATAAGCACATAAATACAACAATTGATAAAGGAGTTCACCCCTCTCTTGGGCTACATCTCCTGGTCCAGCTTCCAATGGATCATTATTATTAATTTTTCAAAGTGCTCAAAAACATGCCTTACAATTCTCAAATTGACCAATAGACTGCTCCAATGGATTCAGAGCGTCCAAAAGCCCCTAGTTGGGCTTTTTTGACACCTCGTTTGGCCAAAAAATGAAGAAGTTAGGCCTCTTGGAAGTCCCTCCTTCAAACTTGTTGTCTCTGCATCTACAAAACACACCCTTGTTTCATGAACCTAGCACACACGCAATTTAAAGCGTGAAAACCCAGCATCGGGCGCAACCACGCCAATGGTGCGAACTGTAGGACGGTTATGGGCGCGCCAGCCCCTAACCACCTAGCACTTGGGCACGTGAGGGTCATATGACCGCGCTCTATAAGAAAAAGGGCTAAACTGTTGAAACCATTCCAACTTCCCCCGCGCTCCTGGTTGTGGTCACATGCAACACAATAGAACTGTGGCATACAACACAAATCCCATGCACCATTTCATGGAGGGCATATGACATGGTCATATGGTATATGTTATAACCACGAGTTGTTTAAAACACACGCTCTGTATATGTAATACAAAAACTCCCGTGCGCTATATAGCATGGTCATATATATAAAATAATACGATCGTGGGCCAGGGCTAAGCCCCAGCTCGACCCCCCACCAACTATTACACAAACCAAACTTTTATATATATTAAAACATATATACAACAAGGAACAAGTCGTGGTGTATTGGTCGGGTGGAATTTGTTAAAGCTTTACAACGGTGGGGGAGGTCCGGGGTTCGACCCCCATGGAACCATAAAATTTTAATAAACAAATCAACAACCAATACCGGGGTGCCACGTGGCAGCCCATGACTGGGCCATGTGGCACCTTACCATTGATAAAAAATATGCCACATGTCGCATTCTGATTCGACCACACCTGCCAATCAGAATCTGCCACATCACCTCTACCATGTCAGCGTACGGACTCTGCCACGTCAACCTGTACGGACTGTACGGACTGTACAGTCAATGTCCCCTTTTTTTGCTTGTTTGCCATTCTGAACAGATTGCGATATCTCTCGCTCCTGACGTCCATTTGAGATGAAACAGGTTGCGTTGGGTTCGCAACGACGAGGTCTACTCTCTCGTCCTGTTTGAAGTGATTCCAAGCACTTTGAATTTTTGAGCAAAATTTGATCCCCTGATCAGCTTGAGATTGGGATGCTTGGTATTCTTCCATAGAGCCCATCTCTTCCCTGGATTGAGTTAATGCTTGTTGGACTTGTGTAATTTGTTCTTCCAGTCTGTCCATAATAAAACTCTTTTTCTGGGACTGGAGTGCGTGGTGCTCTGCTATAGTTAGTAATTCATTTTTGTTTTGAGTCAGGGTTTGTTGAGACTACATCAATTCTTCCTCCAATATCCTCATGGTAGAATTCTTCTCAAGGAGTTGAGCTATTTCCTCTAATATTGGGGTGTCTGTCTGCACCTCAGCAACAATTGTTTCTGTAGTTGTCATATTTTCTTGTGTTTCTACAAGAATTACTTCCTCGTTCTGAGCTACTGTTTCTTCTACTACTATTTCTTCAGGGTTTGTTTGTATCCCTACAAAATTTGTACTAACTACTTCTTTAGGAAGAGGGTTTCTTCCTTGCACTCTATCCCTTTTGTTCTTCTTTCTTCTGTGGGCCTTATCTGCTTGTTCTAACTATTTCCTCAATTCCTTAATAATTTCCTTGAGTTTACCCACCTCCTGCTTCAATACTTCAACCTTCTTAGCCTTTTTCTTCAACAATTTTTTTTCCTTTTTTAAATTTCTAATTTTCTTATGGCTCTTGGATAATTTTTGTTGATGAGAGGTCTCAAGGTCTTCTTGATTCTGGCCAGCATATGGTCGTTCCTCTATTCCTTCCAAATGTTATGTCTATCCAAGAGGGCTTCTTATTTAAAGATGAGGTTCTTCCTGTGTTGTGTCCTCTGGAAAATACATTTCAATATCAGGAAAATCTTCAGCTGGTTTTGAAGAGGAGGCTTGTTCTGGAAATTTTTCTGGATTATTTGTGCCTCTCTCAATTGAGGTTCCCAAGCTTCCTAGAACCTAGGATATTTCTACCTCATAGATCTTCAAAAATTGTTTTGTCAGATGCTCTAATACTAGTTGGGTGTCTTCCTGATCATTCCTTGGTGAGGTCTATTCTGCTTGCCTAATTTCTTGAACATTCTCCCATGGAGACTTTTCTGTAGAATTCTGAAGTTCTTCAGGCTATTTTGTTGTACCCTGAATTGCTTCAGTTGTTTCCTAAATTCGTGTGCTTCTTCTCCTTGTCTAAATGATGGTTTTAGGGACAATTGTTGCTCTCTTCCTCTTTTTTGTTAATGCCTGTGTTTGTGAGGTCTGGGCCTCTATGATTTGGGCAGGGTCTGCCTCAGCTTCGGTTTGAGGAGATGGGATTTCTCTTTGGGCAGTAGTCTCCTCTGTCTGTCTATCTTCAATTTCCTGTGGTGGTTCTTCATGGCATAATTCAGGTTTCTCCAGTTGTGGAGGTCTATTGACCTCAATCGGGTTATCCCAGGTCAATTGAGTTTGATTCAACGCTTTATTTGTTATCAGTTTAACTAATCTGTGGTGACTGATAACAGTAACATGGTCCTTGGATTTTTGTGTTCTTAAGGCAGCCTCATGTAATATGGCATTCAAAAAGAAAGGTAGATTAAGGACTAACCGTTGTTTTAAAGATGCCATTAGTTTGAGGTGGCGAGGTCGAATTACATCATATCGTCCATCACAGGTGATGTACCATTGAATTATCCTTGCCAATTCATTCCATGGTTCTCTGAGGATAATGGGATTAAGTCCCTTTCCCTTCTTATCCAATTCTTCCCCAAGGTCTGTGAAAGTTTCCACATCTTCCTTCAATTCTGTGTATCTTCTTTTTCATTGAATGCCTGTGGTAGGGAGGCCTATGACCTCTGCTAAGATATTAGGGGTGATTGATATTTGTATGCCTCGCACCATAGAGATTTCTCCCTGTAGATTCTGAAATAATTCAAGCATGACATTCGTGTCATATCCTTGCATACGGTTGAAGTACTCTGTCCACCCCAGTCAGTGCAGGATGTCTCTTGCCTGCTCTATAACCTACAGTAAAGTTGGCTCCCTGTGCACACCTCTGCCACCCATTTTGAGAGAAAAAGTGGACGACTATCGTTCTTGGTAGCAGACTTGGTTAGACCATCTTGGAGGAAAAATTACCTAAAATAGAAAATATCAGAGATAACAAATGTTTACAAATGTGGGTATTTATTACAATCATTACTATATTTATCGAGAAGCGTGCCAAGTGTCCACTCCCCTCATTAATATGAAGGTTGACCTCGACCATCAGTGTAGGAGAAAGTAATGCGTGTAGGTATTGATGGTGAGAAGTAATGATTGTAGAGCCACCGCCAATGGGGATAAATGATTTATTTTCAAACATAATATTTTAAGGGTAATCATTAAACGTTATTCCTATTTTGTGGAATTGAAATATACCTATACTCAAAAGAATGCTTTTAAGGATACATACACCGAATAAATTAAATCTGTTCATTTAAATAATATCCCACATATCATAATGTTGTTACTTTTCCATTTTATTGAATACAACCGAAATGATAGCCATGTTATTGAGTGAAGGAAATCTACAGACACGCAGAAACTTGGCATTTAAGATAAACTTCCATACCACAGGCAGAGCCACTATTGATAGCAGGTGTCCATAGCCTCGATAGGGTTTCCTTTTAACCCTTAGATGATCCCGTATCCTTGATAATTATTTGAATCGTCTTTTCCAAAAATACCATTATCCTGGTTTGGTAGCCAGATAGTGATAATGCCACTCACTAGATTGTAACTTAGGTGAACAAGCCGGATTGTGATGAGACCCCTTGTCCTTTGACTAGAAAATGTCAAAGGCCATTGCCTTGGTGTGGTAGCCATAATGGGAATGTCACTTAGGTTATTATCCTATGATCATGGCAGGTTGGCTCATGATGAGACCCCCTATTCTTTTTGAAATTTTTTATTTTATTTTATTTATTTTATTTTTTATTATTATTATATTTTGTTTTATTTAAGTTTTTCCTGAAAAAAAGACCATTATCCTGGTTTGGTATCTAGATGATGATAATGCCACTTACTAGAATGTAACTTAAGTGAACAATTTAGCTCGTGATGAAACCTCTTGTCCTTTGACAAAAGAAAATGTCAAAGGCCATTTCCCTGGTGTGGTAGCCATAGTGGGAATGTCACTTAGGTTAGTATCCAATGATCGTGGTAGGTTGGTTAATGATGAGATTCCCTATTCTTTGTGGGAAAAGAAAGATTTTTTATTGATATATGTATATATATATTTTTAAGTGTATGAAGGGAGGCCTATCTACTCCTTAAGAGTAAGGGATGGCGTAAAGACATGTAAGGATGCCAAGTGAAATTGTGTTGTAGACTCCTTATTAATTATAAAGGCGAGATATCATTTAAGTGTATTTGTATGTATAAGGGAAAATAAATGAATTATGGTGGTTACAGGTTATGAACAAGGTTTAAGATATTTTGAAGAAAGTGATCTAAAAAAAATAAAATTGATAAGGTATGGGAGATAGTCCACAAAATAATGATAGATCGTTAGAAATAATACTGGTGAAAATTATTTGGTGAAATTTGTACCCCAAAGAAAAGGTTTAGCATTTGATCAACAATGTAGGGAAGGAACAACAAAATGAACAACAGGTGTGTAAAGGAACAACGAGCATGAAAAATGAACGACAATTGTTCCATTCAAAGGAACAACAAGCGTGCAAAAAGGAACAACAATTGCTCCATTCAAAGGAACAACAAGCACGCAAAAGGAACAACAATTGTTCCGTTCAAAGGAACAATAGGAGCACAAAAGGAACAACAATTGTTCCATTCAAAGGAACAACAAGCACACAAAAGGAACAACAATTGTTCCATTTTTAACCATCTGAATAGGTAATTTTTAGAAACCTAGAAATGTGTTTTTCTTGAATCCAAGGTTGATTAGTCATCAACTAAATTCATTTATGAGTTGGTTTATTTCAAAATTAAATAGTGGATGGTTTTTTAATGTTATGAATTTCATTATAGTTGCCCAATTGCTGCTACTGAATCTTGACACATTCATTTTTCTGCGAAAGACAGGGTTTGGGTGATGAGGTGAAGCAGGAGTTCGGAACAGAAAAGAGTGCTAATTGAGTTTATTACTGTTATCCTCCCTAGTTCTAATTTTCTCGAATGACTGTCAACAATAATAAAAAAAAACTAAATAAGATCTACAGAAAACAAAATTATATATAGTATGTACAGTGTCAACAAAATTCAACATTTATGGAGCTGGGGTGGCTGGATTACCTTCCCAGACAGCCAAAATTCAAACGGTAGGATCCTTACTTACTTCATGGTAGAAAGATTATTTTGAGGGCGGTGGACGATAGAGTCATAGCCAGTGTCCATTGACCTGAAATGGATATCCGGACCCGTCAATGGTACTTAACGTGATTGTGCCATTATCATGGAATTCATTGATTTCGTATGGTCCTAGCCACCATGTCTATAATTTTCCCGGAAAATCCTAAAATCTGGAATCATAGAGGAGTGCCCAATCACCTTTTTTAAATGATTTTTTCTTGATATGCTTGTCATGCCAGGTCGTCCTTTGTTGTTGAATAATAGTTGTGCACTCTACAACAGACAGGCGTGCTTCATCCAATCCGTTGAGTTGTTGAAGGCACTATTTATGTGATTTTGTAAGATCCAGTCTGATTTCCTGGGCCATCCTTAGAGTCTGGATTTCAAACTCGATTGGGAAGATAGGTTATTTTCCATAGACTAAATGATAAGGAGAGTAGTCAGTGGTATTACGCCATGTTGTGCAGTAAGCCCATAAGGCATTTGGGAGCTCAAAAGCCCAATTCTGTCTATTTGTTGAGACAATCTTTGTCAGGATTGCCTCCGGGACTTTATTGGTGCTTTCCACTTTCCCATTTTCTTGTGGATGGTATGGATAAGTAATTCTATGTTTGATATGATAATTATCTAGGGTGGTGGTGATTCTATGAGCTATAAATTGTGACCCCCCATAGCGTACGAATAATTTAAAAATAAATTTGATGACTACTTCTTCTGTTGCATTTGGTAAGGCTTCTGCCTCTACCCATTTAGTCATGCAGTTCGTTGTGACTAGAATATAGGCCTTTTGATTTGACTTTGGATTGAAGGGGCCAACGAAGTCTAGTGTCCATCTCTCAAATGGTTCCACAACTACTTGTTCTTTCAAAGGCATTTCATCAGCCTGACATGGTTTTCCCATCCATTGACAACTATCGTAGGCCTTGACATATTTATTTGCGTCTCTGAATATTGAGGGCCAATAATAGCCCATCTACAAAATTTTGTGTCCAGTCCTGCGATCTAAAAAATGACCACCATAGGGATCATCATGTCTGGCCTTTAGTATGTCGTAGATTTCATCATCTCGTATGCATCTGTAGATCTGGAGATCAACTCCTGTATGGAAGAGATATCCATTGATCCATGTGAATCGTGCGCTATGGTGGATGATCAATTGTCTTTCCCTATATGAAAGATGTGCCGGTAATCTTCCCATTGCCAGGTAATTTTCCACATCAGCGTACCAAGGTGGCTTTGTAGTAACGACAAACAGATGCTCGTATGGAAATCAATCTTCGACTATTAAGGATTCATCTATTTTGGGTATGCAGGATAGGAAGTCTGCGACAAGATTTTATCTCCCAGGTCGATCTTCGATGGTGATATCAAATTCCTGCAATAGAAACAACCATCGAGTGACCCGTCCATTAGTAATTGGTTTATTAGCTATATATCTGATAGCAAAATGATCAGTATACAGAACAACTAGATAGCATGTTATATAATGAAGAAAATTATTGATGGCATGTATAACAACTAAAAACTCTTTCTCTGTTACTATATAATTAAGTTCAGCGGGATTAATATTCTTTCTAATAAAATAAATGGCGTACGGTTTCTTGTCCTCCTCCTATCCGAGGACAATGCCTATGGAAACATCTGATGCATCGGTGGAGATGTGAAATGGTATTTTCCAATTTGGCCCCCTTAACACCGGTGCTGTTGAGATCAACTTCTTGAGTCCTGCAAATGCCACGTCACACTTGTCAGACCAATGAAATTCTACATTACCAGTCAAACCATGTAAAGGTGCAGCGGTTCTTGCAAAATTTTACATAAATCTACGATAGTATCCTGAAGCACCAAGGAAACTACGTACCTCGGTTTGTGTGTGTGGTGTAGGTAGATTAAGGATTACCTCTATTTGTTTTGGATCTACCTTAATTCCATATGTAGAGATATAATTCCCTAGTACCACACCTTTTGTAATCATCATGTGACACTTTTCGTGGCTTAAACATAACCTGGTCACAATGCACTGCTCTAGTATTTTCTCCAGGTTATTTAGTGCTTGATCAAAGTCGTCACCATAAGGAGTGAAATCATCCATATAGACTTCAAGTCCTTTGCTGATCAGATCATTGAATATGATCAGAATGACCCTTTGAAAAGTGGTTGGAGCATTACAAATTCCAAAGGGTAATACTCTGTATGCAAAAGTGCCCCAGGGGCATGTGAATGTAGTTTTATCTTGATCTTCTGGGGCAATCTGAATCTAATTGTACCCACTAAAACCATCTAGGAAAGAAAATAATTTCTTTCCCGCCAAAGTATCCAGGACCTGATCAATGAAAGACAAAGGGAAATGGTATTTTTGAGTGGCTTTGTTAAGTTCCTTGTAGTCAACACAAAATTGCCATTTCCCATTTTTCTTTGGGACGATCACTAATGGGGAAACCCACCGACTATCTGAGATGGGATATATAAAATCTCGTACAATATCTTTTGTAATTCTTCTTTAACAATATCCCTGAGGTGAGGATTCAATCTTCTCTGTGGTTGTCGAATAGGCCGAGCATATTTTTCAACATAAATGTGGTGTGTGCAGAGTTGCGCATCAATACCTTTCATATCAGAATATTCCCATGCAAAATCTTGCTGGTATTTGGAGAGGACTTGAGTTAGATTTTGTTGTTGTTGTCCATCTAAATTGGCATTGATGTTTAGAGACCTCCCTAGTGCAATCTCGATGGGTTTGTTGTTATGAATGACTATATTTGGAATTTGTTGTTCCATTAAATCTTCCAACAGGTCTACCTATCCTTCACAGTCTAGAAGAGCTTGGAGCATCTAGCAGGTCGGGTTTCTCATGGTGGCTGGACTATTTATAAACCCATTGATTACATCATCCTCTAGCTGGTTTTTAACTCTGAGGGCTTCTTCTCACGTAAGAGGGGCTCGCGGATCCCTCTCTGGGTATCGCGACGGTGGCAATTGTGGGCATACGAAAATTGGACTTGGTTTAGCAGGAGGTATAAAATGAGGTTCTTTGTGATACCCCCTCTAGTGGTTGTCATATTACCCTCTCGACATCCTACATACGCATTTGTTGTTGCAATCCATGACCTGCCTAGTATTAATGGATGCCCTTCAAGTCCACTTCTTGGGTTGATGATGAGGAAGTCCCTCGGATATTCCCAAGATTCGATAGAGATGGCTATACCATGTAATGTTCCAACTGGTCGAACTATCGATTGATCTGAAAACTATAGAATTATTGTGGTGGGTTCGAGGGAGTTAAAACCCAGGGTATTGTAGGTTTCCATAGTCATGATGTTGATGGATGCTCCCAAATCAACTAGTGTATTGAGAAAAGAGCATCCTTGGATCTGAACTGTCACTATGGGATTCCCCGGATCTGCATATTTGACTGGTTCTTGTCTACCTAAAATTAGATCAGACAAGGCTCCTACCACGCAGACTGTTGATGATGGATTTTTTATTTTTCTGATGAGCTTTCTCCCACATAGCTCCTTGATCATTTTTGTGTAGATTGGGATGTCCTGAAGAGATTACAGGAGTGAAATCTTGATATATAAATTCTTGAGTTCCCCTACAATGTCGAAGTTGGGATATACGACCATTTTTTCTATCATCAATGTTTTGGGGAACAGAGGGGAGGGCGTTGCATCCTTATCAGGATCTTGCGATTCGATTGTGTTTCCCCCCTGCTCAATTTCTTCTATTATTACCACAGTCGAAGGTGTTATTGTTGGTTGTTTTTCACTCTCCTTCTCTTGAAAAATGTTATTTTCTTCAGGAGAGATTATTCGTCCCGATCTCAACCATAGTTCACTGCACCCTACTGAGCTGGTCTCTCCTTCCCCATTCTCCATAATCTGGACGAGTTGAGCTGGTCTATTATTTGGATTTGGGTGAGGCTGGGCTGGTAGTTGAGGGCACAATTGTGAGTGCGGATTTTGAGGCAATTAGAGTGGTGCTTGTAGCGTAGGCTAAGTTTGAGGGGACATCCCCATGGGTTGGTTGTTTATCCCCATGGGGCACTGCCAATTCTGATTCCAATTTGGGTTTTGGGTAGTCATGTTGGGACAGTGTGAAGGGTAGATGTTGTTGTTTGAGTTTTTCTAGGATGAGGTGGGATATTGTGAGTTAGGCCAAGTGTAAATTGCAGTTGGATGATTCTGCCAGGCATGATTTGCAGTGGGCTGGTTTTGCCAAGTGGGATTTGCAGGTGGGTATTGCTGGGGCTATTAGTTCTAATTAGTAAATGACTAACCCTACCATGTGCTACCAGGATCTTGTTGTTGATTACACTATCCAAAGAAGAAAGAGGAAGGGTCCTGCAGTGTATTTGGAGGCCGATTCTGTTATTGACAACGTTGATCCATCAAAAATAATGGCTATGTTTATTATTCTTCCTCTCTAAAGACAAATTTCAGTCCAGGAAGTGATGGGAATTGTTCCATGTTGTGATCCTTGGTTCATATAGTGCAAACCCAAATCACGTCCAAAGGACAATCCCTTGGACCATGTTTTCTTCTGCACCCGTGGCAAAATATGGCCAACGCTTGTTCTGCTTCTGTTTTTTTTTTGTTTGGCCTTCAATACATCCAATTGTGTAGTCAGAGTGCTCAAAATATCTATTTTGAATTTTTCTAAGAGATTACCAGCTTCATCTCCTGTAACACCCCCGCTGGTAATATTGTTATTTCTGGTGAGGGGGATATGCATCCTTGATTTGGTCCGTGAACTTCCTCTTGAGAATCTGATGTACAATAGGACGATGTCATCATAAGTTTCTTGATAAATTCCACCCTTCCCCATTAAATTCAACATTTCTACCCATTCATCTTTCATACCCTTAATCATGGTTGCCTTAAGTACTTCACCTGGTAACATGCCATAGGGTGATCTTTGTAAATTATATTGAAATATCTCGACATATTCTTCTAATGATTCATTTTATTTTGCAATCATTTGAAATATTTCATCTTTTAAGTCTCTGGTTCTACAATAATCCTGATATTTTGTCAAGAAGGCATGTTTCATCCCATCCCATGAGTTTATAGTTCCTCCCCCTAATCCCATGAACCAACATAGAGCTGCTCCTTTTAAAGTGGAGGGGAACAATTTTAATTTTTAGGGTTCAGAGGTGCAATCATACCCTCTACATAGGACATCAAATTCAAATAAGAATGCATCCGAGACTTCTGAGATTAATCCATGAAAGGTTGGCAGGTTTTGTAGGGGAATTGCCTTCATGGGGGCATTGGTGATTGGATCAACTATTAGATATTCCAAAGTGGAAGTCTGGGGAGGTTGTGGATTTGGTTGTGCCATTTGATCGAAAATATGTTAGAAATATTGAGGGATTTCTTGATCCGGATATTTTATTTGAATTGGTTGGTTATCCGATCCCTTAGGGGATTTGATTGCACTCCCTCTATCTAGGATTTTGGTTATGCCTTCTTCTTTCACAGGAGATTCATGATTGGGTGGTGGGTATTTCTTAGCTATCCCACTAGTTTCTCCTTCTCCTTCCTCCAGTTTACAAGAGTTTCCCTCTTCTAAAGAGTTGAGGGGTCGAAGATCTGTGCTCTGAAAGCTTTGCTCAGTCCCTTCAGTTTTGCTATGAATCTCAGCGTGGCCTACAGTTGGTGAAACTGCCACCTGAGGGATTTGGGTAGATTCTTTTCTAGGTCCAACCGAAGCTTGAGATTCTGCCTTTTGGATGATGTCGTCTATGAAAGTGCTTCTTCTAGGGAGCACCAAGCCATGGACTTTGGTAATTTTTGGTGGGGTTTTGGTTTTTCAATATCTTTCTTCTTATTCATACACTCTTCACACAAAAAAAGAAAATCAAGAAAGAAAAAAACCTATGCAATCTCTTACTGTGTCAGTTGGAGGTAGGCATTGGCATAAGCATCTTACTTATTGCCTGCATAGGTTCTTACATTCCGTCTTCAATACCTCGTCCTCCATAGGAACAATCTATGCTACCTTTGACATTCTTCCCCAGAAATGATGCCAAAATGGTGGGCTCTAAAGATGTCTAAAAACAACCTTAGTTTAACATTAATTTATCAACTCGAGGATTCGTCTTTTATCTCAAAGAATATCGGAAAAGTCTATGCAGATAGCTCGTAGAGGCTAAAATCGTGTAGTGAAAGAAAATATGAGTTTATCAACAATCAAGTTCCTCAAACATTCATTAAATATTCTAGGAATTGAAATCTAAAGTTGTGCAATGGAAAGGAACTGATTAATCTATTGAATTCATTTGAAGAGCAGTAATTGAATCTAAATAAAGACTTGAAAAAATGACTAATATAATGAATCCAATTGCTGGAAAGAAAAAGGAAAATTACTCTATCTATGGAAAGAAATAGAGATTGTAATCTAATCGAAGAGAGACAACGATCGTACTTCTATTGAAAGGAACAAAAACTATATTCTAATGGAAAGGAACATCAAATGTAAACTCAGTAAAAGGAACAACAAATTTAAACTAAGTAAAAGGAACAACAAATCTAAATTTATGAGGAACTATCACGCATCAAATCTCAGTAATGGGAATTGGAGCAGCAATCATCTAATGCTTAAGGAAATATCTATCTCTTGCAATTGACATAAAATCATCAACACACTGATGCATTCATTTAACTTCCGTAAAAGAGAGTCGAATCACAAAACAAAAATTGAACTAATACAATTACAGGTCGAATAATAGCTCCTTCAGACTGGGCCCTTGGTCCTTAGAAGCACTGGTATTTGAAATTCAGTATATAGAAATGGTAAAACTGCTCAACACTTTTATTAATTTCATAGCTGGTACAACATTTCACAAAAACTGCTAACGCATAGCAATTCTAAGTTCTGAGTTCTTGGATGCAATTCTTCTATCCCTTTTCAAGATATATTTACCCCTTATATATTACAATAATCTGGGTAAATTAAGCTATCCCGAGGATCAAGAGATCCTTAGGATTTCTTTACTAGTATAAAGTTACAATATAAGAAACTCGATCATATTAAAAAATGCCTTGCACCATAAAGTCTTCAACCTCCAATAGCTTGCGTATCTTCAAGATTTCCTTTGCTATATTGGGTTTGACAATATTTAACCAATCCTGTAATAAAACCAGACAATTCCAATCATATTTTAGGATCTATGTAATCTAACTTCAACAATAATGCTAAAGAGTATATTATTCATTTTCTGTTCTATTTTCTCCTAAATAATCGAAAAGTCAATCAAGATGATATCATGAAATGTGGGAAAAATGAAGATATTTATACCTTTTTCATATCCTAACAGACAGTTCTAGAGTGTTACTTGGCTTCCCAAACCAGTCAGCACCCAAGCTCTCATAGACTTCCCAACTCTCACAGCAATCCAAGTACCCAAATCTCTTCTACCCAGTTTTCACCACCCGAGAGAACAAACATCCACCCTTCTTTGCCACACAGTCCCTCAGGCAGTCCTTCTCCTTAATTCGGGCTCTAGAGCAAGTGGTATAGAATATCATTGCTGGAAATATCAGGAATCACAACTATGAACAACGTTGGACATAGGCCAATGCATCTCAGACATGCGGCCTCAGCTCACAACTGGATGAAACCAAATACCACTACAACCAACTATCCCATGGATAATATTCAACAGTTCGTCTCCCTTTCCCCGAGCCAAGACGCAGATGACGGATGGATCAATGAATTGGTAAGTGGGTGCATGGATGTGCGTGAGGAATAGAATGGTGAAAATGCAGAATTGAAGGAGAAAACGATCCAACAACCAACCCCCCTATCAGACCAGAGGTGGGTTTAAGTAATTTCAGTCGGGGGGGAATCAAGAACCTCCTAGCCTTCCCCAAGATGCTCACATAGTCAATACCCTCCCTAAGACAAAAAAGCTAACTAGAATAGGAATAAACACTTAGCCCCTCAACCCCCTCTCTTGTGGAATCATATCCCCCTATAACTCTAGTCCTTATCCATCTAGTAGTTAGCCATGTATTTATTATTAATAATGATAAAAACATTACATGTCTTGGGCACACTGGCCTCTTAATAATTGTTTGGGCACTCTGACCTCTCAACATTGAAACAATACATTATTTAAAAATGGGGGTTCAAAACCTGGGGTGTTACATCCCCTTCCCCTTATTTTCACACTGTCCTCGATGAATATACAAAATAGAGATAAAAATATCAAATGTATTCAAAAATCCGTGGGTATTCTACCCGCATGGAATCTTCACGCTCCCAGGTAGCATCTTCAGGACCGTAGCAGGTCCACTGAACTTTTACCATCTCTATAACTCGATTCCAGAGCATTTTGACTTTTATGTCCAATACCCACACAGGCTGAACCTGAAAATCTCCCTCTGACTCTACCTAAATCAGATGCCAATCAATAGCATAGTTAGGATCATGTACAGATTTATTTAGTAAAGAGACATTAAATACATTATGAACGTTCATGGAAGCAGGAAATGAAAGCATGTATGAAACTAGCCCTATTCTATCCAATATTTCAAATGGACCACAAAATATGGCTGCCATCTTTGTACAACTACCCAATTTCAAAGAGATTTTCTTGGGCTTCACTTTCAAAATTACAAGCTCCCCTACTTTAAATTCTCTAGCTATCCTTCTCTTGTCTGCATAAAATTTCTATCTATCCCAAGTTGCCTTTAAATTCTGCTTGATCTTGACCACCTGGTCTTCCATGTCCTTCAACAACTCCAACCTATGTACCACTCTATCTGCTAGGTTGTACTACCTTACTGGAGTATCACATTTCCTACCTTACAAGGCTTCAAATGGGCTCATTCTCAATGAATCTTGATACCCATTATTATATGCAAACTCAACCAAGTGTAAGTAATCTTCCCACTTAGATGGCTTATCCATCCAATACATTCTCCGCATGTCTTCAATTATTCAATTAACTCTCTCTGTTTTCCCATCTTTCTGGGGATGATATGATGTGCTAAATTTTAGGTTTGTGCCAAGTCCTTTAGAAAATCCCCTCCAGAAATTGGAGGTAAACTTTGTAACTTTGTCCAAGACAATTTTCCTAGGTATCCCATGCAACCTAGCAATTTCCTTCATGAAAATTTCTGTAATATTAGCCGTTGTATGCATTTTATTCACAGGCAAAAAAAGAGCATCTTTTGTTAATTTGTCAACCACCACCATGATTGAATCATGTTGCTTATTCGTTCTGGGTAATCCTATGATGAAATCCATGGTGAACACTTCCCATTTCTTCTCTGGAATTGGCAATGGTTGCAACAAACCCACTGAGTGCCTATGCTCATCCTTCATGTTCCGACATTCCATACATCGAGCGATGTAATCGTCAACATCCTTCTTCATTCTCGGCCAAAAGAACCGGTTTCTTACTGCTGTAATTATTTTCTGGTAACCGGGATGTCCAACATAAGGTACACCATGCATTTCCTTCAGTACCAAATTCCTCAGTTCTCCATAACTAGGAACACAGATTCTATTTTTATGCATGAGTAGTATGTCTTCCTTTATCTCATACTCCTTTATTTTCTCTTGTACATCTCCTTGCTATAAATTTTCCTTTTCCTGTAGGTAATGCTGGTCTGTAAAAAGACCATCTACAATTCTTCTGTTTAAGTCTAACTGATGCATACTGACAGTAGTAGAATGCATTAGATGCACTCTTCTATTAAGTGCATCGACAACTTTATCCTTCTTTCCCTTGATATGATTGATATCGAAGTCATATTCACTTAAAAATTCCATCCATCTTGTTTTCCTAGCATTCAAGGTCGGCTGTTCAAAAAGATACTTCAGGCCAATGTGGTCTGTCCTTAATTCGAATTTCTTCCCCATGAGATAATGCCTCCACATCCTCAAGGCGTGAACAATGGCGGAAAGTTCCAAATCATGGGTGGCATAGTTCCTCTCATGTTCCTTAAGATTTCTGGACTCATATCCAATGACATGTCCGTTTTGCGTGAGGACTCCCCTAAGTCCTTCCTTACATGCATCTGTACATACAACAAAAATTTCATTTGGTTCAACGATTTTTAACACATGTGCACTAGTAATTAATTCCCTCAACATATTAAAATTATTTTCACACTTAAGTGTCCATTCAAATTTGGTTCCCTTATTTTGAAAAGAAGTGATGGGATGAGCAATCTTAGAGAACCCTACTATGAACCTTATGTAGTAGCTAGCTAATCCCATAAAAGATCTGATGTCTGACACATTTTTGGGTGTTGGAAATCCTCTAATGGATTCGATCTTCTCTGGATCTACTGCTATTCCCTACTTTGAAATAATGTGTCCCAAGTAATGGATCTGCTTTTGATGAAAATAATACTTACTCAACTTGGCATACAATTGATGTTCTCTCAGTACTTGCAACACTAGTCTTAAGTGATGTTCATACTCCTCTTCAGAATTAGAATAGATAAGTATGTCATCTAGGAATACCATGACAAACTTATCCAAATAATTCCTGAATATTCCATTCATTAAGCACATGAATATAGCTGGTGCATTGGTCAGTCCAAATGGCACCACTACAAATTCATAATTCCCATACCTGGTCCTAAAGGTTGTCTTATGAATGTCTTCTTCCTTGATTCTTACCTGATGGTATCCTACCCTC
>ML843950.1:12987-30201 GCA_009831015.1 Picea engelmannii | reverse complement strand
CATTCATTAAGCACATGAATATAGCTGGTGCATTGGTCAGTCCAAATGGCACCACTACAAATTCATAATTCCCATACCTGGTCCTAAAGGTTGTCTTATGAATGTCTTCTTCCTTGATTCTTACCTGATGGTATCCTACCCTCAGGTCAATCTTTGAGAACATCGTTTCTCCTCTTATATGATAAAAGAGGTCATCAATTCAGGGTAGAGGATACTTGTTCTTTATAGTGTACTTGTCCAGCTTTCAGAAGTCAGTACACATCCTTAAGGTTCCATCCTTCTTTTTGAAAAAAAGTACTGGTGCTCCCCAAGATGAAACACTTGGACGTATGTACCCTTTCTTCAACAATTCCTCCAACTGCATTTGTAATTCTTTTAACTCTCGTGTGCTCATTCTGCAAGGTGTTTTTGACACTGAGGCAATTCCTGGAACTAAATAAATTGAGAAATATATCTCCATTCTTGGTGGAAATCTAGGTATTTCTTGGAATATATCTTCAAATTCCTGTAGTACCAAGAAATATTCAAGGCTTGGAGATTTTTTATTATATGGCTCTTCCATATGAGATGCATACAATTGACATCCCTTCCTAAAGCATATTTTTAGCTGTAAGGTTGAAATATCCCTTATAGAGATGGGTCTTGGAATTCCTTTCACAGTGCTCTGTTTTCCATTTCCATCAAGACAGGTAAATATCTTGTTATGACAATATAGGAAAGAATGATTCTTTTCCAACCAATCCATTCCAATCAGAGTATCATAAGACCCCAATGGTATTCTATTTAGATCAATACTAGTATTCATGCCATTAAGACTTATGGAACAACTTCTGACCATATCATGGATTCTTCTTTTGGTTCCAGTGGCTAACTGAACCAAACTTGCTTTTCCAAGTTTACTTTTCTCCAAATGTAATCTATCCACTATCTTAGGATCAATGTAGAAATAAATTTCTCTTGAATAAATCAAAATAGCAATAGGTTGATTTATGATCTTACCTTCCACCTCGATCATATTGGATTGGTACTCTGCTTGCTGATCATGTAAAGCTGCATATATTTTTTCCATATCTTTGGATGTTGTAGCCTCTTGGATGTTGTGCACAGTCTTCACTCTGTCATTTTTGTTTGAGAAATCCTTGCACAGGTGATCTTCCTTGCATCCCCAACATTGGATTGGTGGTCTTTCCCTTTTTCCCAAGGAATCTTCTTTCTTGAAATCTCCCTTAGCATACTGATCTTGATGATTTCTATTAGGCTCATTCCTATTGAAGGGAGGTTTGAATCCTTTCCTCCTCTGATCAGACTTCACATTTTTCTTTTCCTTCCAACATTTCTGCAGGGATTATCTTCCCTGGCCTTTCTCATACATGTATTTATCCTTCATGATGGCTTCAGTCAAGGTCTTGGGTTTATCATATTTGATCTTTTCCTTATAAAAGGCTGGTAGTCCACTTAGAAATATCTGTATTTTCACTTTCTCATCACCAATGAACCTGACATACTTTAAAAATCCCAAGAACTTCTTCTCGTACTCTTCCATAGTCATGCTTCCCAAATTGAGTTCAAAGAACTCCTGCATTTTCTTGTCATAGAAATGATTTGAGAGGTACTCCTTCTGGAAGTACTTCTTGAACTGCTTCCAAGTGATCCTACTTTTATTAACATGTTCCACTTGCTTTATTTGGTCCCACCACATTGCAACTTTCCCATGTAAATGGTAGGTGGAAATATTGGCTTCCAAGTTTGATGAATAGTTATGCAACTAAAAATATCTCCTAATCCCAAGAAACCATGCTTTGGCATCATATTCCCTTTATCTTTCACTGTTGAAGGAAGGTGGCTTGAGCTTCCTCACCTCTCCTTGCAAACTATATATCTCTTGTTTCCTTCTTTGATGTCTAACATGAGACACCTCTGGACTACTTACAGGATCTTCCAATGCATAAAACCTTATTTCTGGGTAAGGAGGTGAGTTGTGTCCATGAGCTCTGCTAGAACTTCTGGAATAACCAACTCTTCCACGATCATTCCCTCTTTAATGGCACCTGCCTTCTTCCTCTTCTCTTAAGTTTGATCCATTCTCCATTTGTATCTGCAACACTCAAGCTATTATCTGAATTTTCTCTCTCATCAGTCTCTCATTGTCTGCTTTGTAGCTATGCACTTCCATCTTCAATCTTCTTACCATTTCTAGTAACATTTCCTTCTCTCCTTTTCCCTTGCGTCCATTGGACTTTGTATCTACATTACAAAATCTGGTAGCCTAGCCTTCGGCCTCCTTATCATGACTGGAGGCTCCCTTGCCTTCTTCCATTTCCTCAATATGCATCCTGAGCTGATGTGTTTAAGCCCCTTAATTCTGAAAAATGTGCAAGTGACCATTTTGTTATAATTATGCATATGATAAACAAAATTTCCAAACCATGCTATAGGTATCGGTTTTTTTTTTCATGGATATCATATCCCCATTCTCCGAAAATAACTGTGTCCTATTATCCTTGGCTGACACAGAATCTTATCTTGTGCAGGCGCTTCCTTCAAACCACCTTCCTAGGTGACCACAGCTAGCAACCATGGCTAAATCCTTCCATAACACTTTTCTATCTCAAAGAAAACCAATTCAACCCTTATCCCTCCTTCCCTCAGCTCCAAATATGCATATGATCATGGCCATGACCCTCTTCTTAGCTAAAAAAGTGCTTTCCCAAAGCTTCAAGACTTCATAAATTTCAGCCAAGACCGGATCAACGATCCTCGTCCTCTTTCATGATCAACGATTGAGATCAAATTCGGGACTCCATGCTTCGGGATTCTCAACTTTCCTCGATTGCCTCCACCAAGAACAATTTTTCCCAGAGTTCATGATCTACCGACGGGTATCCTGCCACATATCAACAACTATGAATCACTTCGGATCTTTATGCTTCAGAAGTTTCAAACCTTCCTCTTGCACTTTCTCCCGAAGTTATTTCACCCAAAGTCAAAGATCCTTCAACGTGTGTCTTCTAAAATCAATGGTCGATATGTACTGTGACCTTCGAGCCTTCGGGAGATTTCGACCCAATGAAACCTATCACATATTTCCACACTAGAGTGCCCAGGCTCTGTATTGCACGATCTGTCACCACGTCGTGAAATACTGGAAGTTGACACATGGCCCAATCAGGCAGGTGACACATGTCACGTTCTAAATGAATTTTCAATACTCCAAATTCTCAAAAATTACTGACACGTGGCACACATCCCATGTGTCCACATCATCCCAGGTGACGTTCACAAGCCATGTCACTTCAGAAATTCTAGGGTCCACATCACCTCCTGGTGACGTCGTTATGCCCCATCAATTTTCCTCTTTGGGATTCTATACTTCGGGAGTTTCCATGATAACACACTTCCAATTCTCCCAAACTCCGCATTCTCAAACTGGCCAATCTGTCACCATCTGTCCTCCTAGATTGGATGACTAAGATTCACTTCGGATCTTCACCTAGAGTCCACAGATTTGCACAGTGTGTCCTTCTTAATCTGATGGTTGAGGCCTACTTCGGGTCTTCAGACTTTAGAAATCTCAAATTTCAAAACTTATCTGGCCCCACTAGAGTTTATTTGAATCCATGGATCTGGTGACGCATGGCTCTCGGCAAATTAATGGCTGAGATCCTCTCGGATGATCAGATGGTCGATATTTACTTCGACTCTCCAACTCTCTGAGCTTCAGGAGTCTCAAATATCAAGTGAAAACATCTTGAACAAACTCCTCCAGAGTTACTAATATGCTGACACGTAACCTCTTGGCGATCGACGGTCATGATCTACTTTGGATGATCTGACAGTCGACATTTACATTAGGTCTCTGAATCTCCAGGCTTCAGGAGTTTCAAATCTCATCTTCTTCTCACTCACTCTTTCCCGTATTTCTTTCACCCAGAGCACATGATCAATTGATGCGTGTCCTCCTATGGATCGATGGTCCCCAACTACTTCAGTTATTCATAGTTTTGATGTTCGAGCCCTAACATGTCACATCACTGCATGCCTTTCAATTTTTCGGGGCATGTATCAATGGTTTGGAGTAACTCGCTTTTCACCCCGCAAATCTCCTGATGCTGACACGTAACCCCTTGGGGAAACCGTGGTTTGGATTGCGGGATTGCATTGGGAAATTATCTCTCATGCAACTCGGTTCTTCACAATGCTTCCTATCCATTGATCTTCCTCTCCCATGGGATCTGTCAGTTTTGAACTTATCCCTTGCTTCCTTTTCATTGGATGACCCTTGTTTGCATGTGCTTTGATCCAATGATCCCAGATCTCTCCTGATCCTACAGTGGGGATCGCTCCCAAATTTGAAGGGGAAGGTCACGATCCTTCGAACCCTTTACATGGCGTTGCGCCTCTTTTGTCACCTTGGTGAGAAAATAAGAGGTGCTTGCAAGCTCAGTTGGTTCAGTTGAGCAGGACAACTGTAGAGAAAAGAGTTAGAGAAAGAAAAACAAAACTATAATTAAGGATTAAACTAATAGATGCAATAAAAACTAAAATCATAAGCATAGGTACATAGAGATAACAAGAACAAAAAGACCCATGTCACCAATGTTTGAGGCTGATCTATTGATGAAAACAAAGCACCAAGAAGAAAGGGGACTATGAGTCCCTTCTTCCTCCAAGGGAAGGCTCTTGGACCCTCACTAGTTAGCTCTTCTTACAACAAAGAAAATGGAAAATGGTGATGAAAGAACTCTTTACAAATCCACTCAATGGTGAGATTGATTGTCCAATGTAATGGTGCCCAAAGTGTTCTTGTCAAGGATGGAGTCCTTAAAACAATATAGGCAACATAACATTACTTTGAATTCCTTGAGAAAATGAGGTGCATTCATGGCTTTTTATAGCACTGCATTGGGTTATTGTGTAACTGCTTTGTAGTGTGAAAAGAGGCCATTTAGGGAATTATTAGGTCTTTGACCAGCCCACCAGTCGGATCCAGCCTAGATTTGAGGGTCAAATCGGCTTGGGAGCTGAACCATAAGTGGTTGGGAGGCCGACCAATTTCATAAATGCGTCGTTTAGTAGGTGAGCGGATTTTTGCGCTAACAGTCGCGCATCGTGCGCATATGCGCAATTTCTACATTCCTGTTCCACGCATGTGCGCGTGCGCCCAATGTCTGCAACGCGCTCTTCAATTTTTCACTACTTTGTATAGTTTTTTGACCTTTTTGAATGCTGTGGTATTAATTCATGTCCATGAATGACTTCATCACTGCTTGACGATCCTGATTTCTTGTAACCATGTGCGGACGAAATTTCAGTGATAACAGATGCCCCCTGATGGATGAGGTTAGGAGCATATGTATAGCCGAAATCTATCAATGTTTCTTCTACTGAGAATGTTGTTGTAAGAGAGAGTAATAGTGTGATTGTCCAGAGCGATCCGTTGGAGGGAAAAATGAATCGGTAGGACCCGAACTTCTATGAGGGGCGCAAAATAGAAAACTGTGTACAAACGAGGTGGGCATGCCCCATGCTCGTGTCACGTAACTTTGAAAAAAGATGACTGAAGTGTTGGAGTAGAAAACTGCAGCGCCCTCTGGGGGCGGTCGTGATAGAGGCAGAAGACAATTCTACAAATGAACATGCTCTGAATAGTAGGCATTGATCACGGTAATAAGTAGCAGCGATGATGTGGGCATGGATAGCCCTGGAAAGTTTAGAGGTCTTCGGCAAATAAAAGAACTAACTGCAATAGTCGCAAAGTAAGACCCACCATAACATGAGAAAGTGTTGGCATTGAATGTTATGGGGGTCAACGACAACAAGGAGCAATGGTGTTTCACCTTGTGCCATCCGAGATCTCTCATTGAATAGATAATGAGAATCAAGATACTGTCACCCTTCTGGAAAATTGTGCTGATGTCGACAAAAGGGGGATGCGACTCCCAGAAGCAAAGGGCTTCGTGAAATCTACTGAGGTGAGGAAGTGGCAGAGGTACATGGATGAAGTCAAGAAGTGGGAGGACTCAAGACTGCCCCTTGGTTGGAGGGTGTATGAGATAAAAAGTGGCCGCAACCATGTAATGAGGTCAAGTGTCAGAGGGACGACAAGGCCGGTGATAAGTTGTGCCAGAGGTGGGACAAGGTGAACAAATTCAGAGGGTAGAGGTAAGTGACCTGTGGGGTACTCTGAAGATATGGACGATGCCGGCAAGGGTAGATGATAAGTAATGCTCCAACCAAGGGTGACATGGGTTTCATTTGGCCAAAAAGGAGGGAAATAGGTCGCCAAAGGTGACAACAAAAAATATAATGTAATGACTGGAAAGAGAGGCATTTGTACAATAAATAACGAATAATTGGGGAGCAGTGTACAAATACAGAAACAGGTGCCCCAGTGTGATATGGGTGGCCCACGTAGGGCATAATTTGCTTGGAAAAATGATGAAGGGTGGGGGCCGCATTGGTGAGTTTCTGTATGAGGTAGATGAAATGAAGGTAGGTTCGCATATGGGAAAACTGATTGTGGAGAAAATGGAGGGTTCATGATACTGCGGAGGTGAAGGTAAAAAATAGAATCGAGAAGGGAAAATCTGGGAGTCTGTGTGGGAAAGCTAGAAAAATGAGGAGAAGGAGTATGTGGTTGATTCGCGACATGATGAAAGACTATCGGGACTCCCATCCATAAAGGTTAATGAAGAACAACATGAGTGTCAAAAGGGTCAAAAGTTGCTATGAATGGGACAACTCATGTGGCTAAGAATGCTACCGGGTAATAGTACCGAAGATGCAAAATGGAGGTGTGGGTACTGCAGAGCCGGGACTGGGGATCCTAGAGGTAAACATCAGAGGGTATGACTGGAAATGAAAGTGCGATACAGTGGGAAAGACTACATGCCAGTGCTGAGTATATACCTGAAGGGGTTGTGCTGATGGATGATGAGAAAGTACATGCACACATGAAAACCAAATACCCAAAGTGAAAAATATCTGAAGAGAATCAAAGATATAAGCATGTATGTGATAAGTGTCACTATGCGCATGCGTACCTGACCATGGTATGAAAAAAAGGTGCCCCAGGGGCTCAGGATGAAAAAGTAACCCGGGGACTGCTGTGATGTACGTGACGGGATGCTGATCCCGTGGCTGAAGACAGATTGAAAAATGGTCACCGTGGGCTCCCGGAATGGTGAGTGGAAGTTTGGCAAAAGGCCTATATATAGCTGTAGGGCCCAAATTGCTACCTCATTTGTACCTACTGCAATAGTGACTGAACGAGCAGTTTTCTGAGGAGATTTGGATATTCGAGGAGGGCGAGGCATCTGATTGGTGATTAGCGAGCTTCAGGTTAGTGTTCTGATCGTCCTGCATAGAAATAGGATTTCATTTTTTGGGTAGGGGCTGTACGGGGAGCCGTATAGAGACATTTAGGGAACATGGGCCCCACATGCGCGGGTGATCCAGTGATAGACGTGCATACGTGCACGCATGTACACTGGATATATGCACATGGGGGTGCGGTAGAGAGAATTTAAGGTGCACTCGAATGGCGCGCCTGTGAGTTGAACAGGCGCGCACCAGTGCGCATCTGTGGGTTGAACAAGCACGCACCTCTGCGCGCTTGTATGGTGAACAAGCGTGCATAGGGGCGCACCTGTGAAACAAACAGGTGCGCACTGATGCACACCTGTGTAGTGAACAGGCGCGCATGCGTGCGCACCTATGTAGTGAACAGGCGCGCATGTGTGCGCGCCTGTGGGTAACAAAACCATGCCTAGGAGGCAAGGTTGAGGTGTATAAAAACGAGTCTTTTTGATGCTGTGGATGGTTGCTTGAGCTGATATAGGGCTCTATGTTGTCTGCAGGTGGACGGTGATGATGATGCTAGTGGGGTGGCAAAAGCGAGACTGGGCTCAGTTGCGAGATGTCGTGGCCATTGAGAATTCCGGTGTGTGTGCGACTTTGGAAACCTGTGGGTTGATAAAGTTCTTTGAGTGCCCATTGATACGGGCACAAGAGTATCTGCTATAGTTCCTGATCCAGATGTGGATTCTGGAGATGCACTGCTTCCTCGTGCGAGGAGAGCAGATCCCCTTCACTGCGGTGGAGGATGTATATTTCTTGACTGGGCTCCCCTTTCGGGGAACGCCCCTATCGGTGGAGCCGGTGCTGCCTAGGGGTACTTTGCTGCCGGTGCTGCCTAGGAGTACCTGCCACCACCTCCTGGGGCAGGTGTTGGTGGGCCACCACCGCCTGAGGGAGGGGCAGGTGGTGGTGCTTTAGAGGCACCGTGAGTGGTGCTTTGATGTACATATGTATTTTTGTGTATATAACATATGTATTTTTGTGTATATAGGCTGGTGAGCCCATTTTGTACAGAGGTGTTGTATTGGCCTACGGATACGTGTATTTTTTGTATGTAAACATTCAGATGACACGGTAGACCTATATATATATATACATGAGTATACTTTTGGAGATATATGTGGTGTTTACCTGTTTTTGGTTAATGGTTTGATGATGTCTATTCCATATATATGCTGTGACAGGATTTGTGATATGTTTATGTATGTGTAGAGGTAGCTTGATGTGATATATGCCAGTCTAACACAATATTAGCTAGGTTATCTATGATTTGATTCAATTGTCTTGGAATATGTGTAAATGTAATGGAATCAAAATGTCGAGATAAAAGCCTAACCTGCAGGTATTTGCGAAAGAGGCAAGGATCACGGATGCGGTACACATTGTTTTGCTGGAGAACGACTAGTTGAGAGTCAAGGAAGATGCTAAGGTGACGAATATGATGATGTTGTGCGTCGGCCAGGAGGCCAATGACAACAGTGTATTCGGCTTGGTTGTTGGTTGCTGACCCCAAACATATGTCACTTGAATGGAGCATTTCATGTGAGGGGGTGTAGAGAGCCCAAGCAGTCGAAGAGAGATTTTGTGTCCAAAGGCTGGCACCGTTGGTGTAACCGATGTGGTAGGCTGGTGGAGGAAGCATCTGTCAATAGCACAAAGGATAGTTTAGACGTGAGGGGACGAGAAAAAAAGATTAAAAACGCTAGAAAAGAAATGACCTAAAGTAGGAGGACTACGTTTTAAGCGTAAAATTTCTTTAAGTATAACTCGTTGATGGGTTCTTTGAGAGAGAGGCCTTCGGGGGAGGTCAGGATGTATGCGCCTTTGGTGAGGCAATGTTGCATAACATATGGGCCATGACAAAGTGATTCGAATTTGCTGTGGCCAAAGGTATCATGAGCGATATCATAAGCCAGGACGAGGTCACCTTCGCGGAATGATCGAAGGTTGACATGGTGATCAAAGGTAGCCTTGGATCATTTTTTAGCTACCTCGTTGTTCTGTAAGGAAGATCGACGATCTTCATCCAGAGACTCCAAGTTCAGCAAGCGCTGCTCCATTGGAGCAGTGTCAGGTAATAGCTCAATTGCGGTGCGTAAGGTGGGAATTTCGCACTCGATGGGAAGAGTTGCCTCGACCCCATGGACTAAATGGAATGGTGTGAAACCAGTAGCGGTCTTCACAGCCATTCAATAAGCCCATAGCGCAGAAAATAACATATGATGCCAATTGGTTTTATGTTTATTAACAGTGCGCTATAGCATGGTCTTCAGGACTTTGTTAACTACCTCGACCTGTCCATTTGACTAAGGGTAATAGGGTGAGGCAAACTCGTGAGAGTAGCCTAACCAAGATGAGAGTTCAACAAAAATATCATTCTCAAAGTGTTTCCCATGGTTGGAAACGAGTTGGAGGGGTACTCCAAAGTGGGATATAACGTGGTTAAAGAAAAAACGTGTTGCAGTGTTGTTGAAAGTGGGCATAGATTCGACCCATTTGGTGAAGTAATCAATGGAGACAATGATGTATTTGTGGCCATTGCTGGAGGGGGGATTACAAATCATGAAGTCGATGCCCCATTTACAAAAAGGGTCGGCAGTATTGACAGGGTGAAGAAGAGCAGGGGGAGCTCGGGCTTTGTTGGCGTAGAGCTGATATTGCTCACATCATTTCACAGCATGAATGCAATAATGAAACAAGGTAGGCCAAAAGTAACTGACTCGGATAATATTTTGAGCAGTGAATATACCCGAAAGATGCCCCCCACATGCGCCGCCATGGCATTCGTTTAGGACTTTGTCGGCCTCGTCGATAGTCAGGCATCGACGAAGAATGGTGTCGATGCCCCACCGGTATAGGATGTCTCCAATGAGAAGGTAGCGGGGGGCCTGATGGAAAATACATCGACGATCATCTCGTGAAAGGTGGTTACCGAAATTTTGATTTCGGAGGTAGACGAGAAGGTCACCGTACCAAGGATCATCCGAAGTGATGTAAAAGAGATGTTCGTCGGGAAAGTCAGTGTTGATGGGGGCACTGGTGGTGTGAGAGGGGAGGGCCGTGACAAGTTCGGCGAGAACGAGGGCCTTCTTACTCTTAGGTGTGGAGAACTCGAGGTCATATTCCTTAAGGATAACGGTCCATCGAGTGAATTTTTCGTTAACTTGTCGACGACTGAGCAAGTACTGCGTAGGGTTGGCATCTACGACGAATTTTGTAGTGCGAAGCAGAATGTAATGGCGTAGTTTCTGGACTACAAGGACATCTGCAAGAGAAAGTTTCTCTTCGTGTTTATACTTCAAGGGTGGCTCTGAGAGGTTTTTACTAACGTAATAAATGACGTGTTCACAATTGTCATCTTCGAGTTGGACGAGGACGCTGACTACTGATACAACTGATGCTGATACGTAGAGGATATAGTCTCGATTATAGTCAGGTGCACTAATTAAGGGTGCATTTGAAAGTGCTTCTTTAAGATCGTCAAATGACTGTTGGGCATGGTCATCCTAGTGAAAAGGGATGTCATGACGTAGTAAGCGGAGGAAAACATGTGCTCGTATGGCGTAATCTGGGACAAAGCATCTAAGGAAGTTATCTTTTCCCTGTAGACGCTGAAGTTGCCGTAAATTTCGGGGAGGTGGAATTTCAATGATAGCTTGGACTTTGAGGGGGTCCACGGTAATATTGCTTTGGGAACCGATAAAACTGAAGAGGCGCCCTGCGGTGACACAAAACACACACTTGAGAGGATTCAAGCGAATGTTGTACTGACGACACCATTGAAAGATGATTTGTAAATCATCGAGATGCTAGGTGCATTTCTTGGATCGAGCTGTGAGGTCATCCAAGTAGGTGAGGATGATATTAGCCAGATCGTGAAAGATGTATGTCATTGCCCACTGGAAAGTTGTGCTGGAATTTTTTAAGCCGAAAGGCATGACACGATATGAAAAAGTACCCCACGGGGTAGTGAATGCAGTTTTATACTGATCAGCTGGGTGGATTTGAATTTGGTTATAGCCAGAGAATCCGTCCATAAAGGAGAGAGCCTCATGGCTGGCGCAGTCATTGATAATTTGATCGATGAAAGGCGTTGGAAAGTTGTCTTTGGGACATGCGTTATTGAGATCATGAAAGTCTATGCAAATGCAGATAGTGCCCTATTTTTTGTCAATAGGTACAGGGTTGGAAACCCATGAGGTATAAGCGATGGGGTAAATAAACCCGACAGCGCGTAATTTGTCAATTTCAGCTTTGATAGTCGCGGATTTGGATGGGTGTAGCGGTCGCTGTTTTTGGTGAACTAGTGTGATGTCGGGCCAGGTGTCGATGCGATGTTCGAAAATAGAGGGATCGAGGCCAGGAATTTCCATGTATTACCAGGTGAAAATATCCCTATATTCCTGGAAGAGGGCTTTGTATGCATCGATTTCCTAAGGAGTGCAAGCAGATCCAATGATGATTTCTTCGACGATGCCACTTTTAATGGAAATGTCAATTTTGATGGTGGGGGAAATGTTGGCCATATTTCCTTCTTCAAATGCATCAAGAGCAGGAATGGGATTGTTGAACCAATCGATAGGCCCTGATGGGATAAAATCTTTGGTTTCGATTGCGTAAATGGGGTTTTGGTTAGGAGGCATGGGGGCTTCCTGTGGAGAGAAGAGTGTGCGGTGATGTAGCGCATCCCAGGGAGAGTCTGGGTGGTTTAGCTCTTCCAGTATTTCCTCATCACATTGGAAACGCTGGGAATACAAGGGGTCGTGAGGAGTGATCTCGGTGACAGTGTGGTTGCCCCATGATGAAGAAGCAGGGGGAACAATTCTAGGAGATGGTGAAGGTTCACTCGACATAAACCATATATTGAAGTACTGAGGGTTACCCATGGTGGTTGGGTGGAGAGTGTCCATAGGGGAATGAGCATGAGAGTTGGGAGGGTTGGGGGGTAAATCCTCAGATACATCATCTAAGAACCACGAAGGTGTTGGGAGTGCCTCGGGCTCGGGAGAAATGACATGAAGACCCTCTAGTGACAAGGTAATGTCAATTATCGCCTCTGTGGGTCGGTGAAGCAGGGCCAATTGACATTGCCTGTATTCGAGGATCAAAGGACACTGGTATATAAAATGGGCTAATGAATCGTAGAGAGAGAAAGGGTGTCTCATACGTTCATTGAATGAAGTGGTGACATAACGAATGTCAGTGATATTTGTTGAGGAGGACGTAGCAGGGTTGGGGTTGTTCTGGAAGTTCTGGCATACGGCGGATAATGTCTGACCAAAGAGTGGAAGTTCTAGGCAATGATGAGTATAATGGCCATACTCTGAACAGATAGCACAAGCGTATTTGGTCCTCAACCCTTTACTACTGGAAGGGTGGGTGGTAGTGGTGGGACTAGCAGTAGTGGTGGGTGTTGGGGGAGTTTGATTGAGGGGGATCAATATCCGTAATTCAATTAGTGATGGAAAGTTGTTGGTTTGGTGGCCCTCTTTCTCACATAGTGCGCAGGGTGGTGGGATGCATGGAGGAAGTGGAGCGGTGGGCTCCTTCTTCTTTCTCCTGCCCCCAGCTGTAACAGGGGGATTAGTGAGTGGGGGAGTGGTGGGGGTAAGGATGGGAATCATCATGGGGATTCCTTCCTGTGGGGGAAGGGATGGTCGAGGGACCATCTTAGGTGGGTGTAAATACCACACTGGGATTTCTAACACCATATTAGGTAGTGTGAGCGTTGCGGCTACCTGAAAATCTTCAATACCGGGTGGAGGGTAAAAGAAGGGAATTTGAGTGAGGGGTTCAGGAACTGTCTCCAAAACTGGACTATGTCCTTGGGGAGAGGTGGAATCGTGGACTGATGGGGTCGATGAGTGTCCATGGGGGTTTTGAGGAGGGGTTTTTGGGACAAATGGGACATTAGATATGACAGAAGCCTCTGTAGGAGGAAGGGTATCCTCTGTGTGAGTTCCGTTAGATGATATGACACATACTTGATTAGTAGGATGAAGGAGTGGTGGTGCTCCATGGTATGTTCCTAACAAGGATGGATCTTTAAAAATCCCAGGACCCATCTCGACGAGTGGATATGTGTCTTGGTTTGTGTGGATGAGAGGAAGAATGTTATCGAGGTTGGCAGATGGGTTAGGCTCATAATGTGAGACTTGGTCGATGGTCACGATCTTCCCATTGTCGGGGAACATCATTGTCTGAAAGATAGAAGATGCCACTTCCTTCATAGCGTACATGTAGATACAACTGAACAGGATATTATAATCAAGCGGGGCGTCGATAACTTCGATATTGATGAGAATAGTCTTTCCCCCGAGTTCAACAGGGACATTTTGGAAGAGCCCTTCAGGAGAAGATGGTCATCCATCATAAGCTCACAATGTGATGGCAGAGGGTATGAGTTCCAGGGAACCAAGTTTCTTCCATACTGTTTTGGACATGATGCACATAGATGCACCTTCATTGATGATACACCGATGAACTTTGATGTTCCGTATTTTCACTGGTATTTGAAAAGCGATCAAGGCAGGAAGACGAGGTTCTCCGCTATCAAGATCAAAGGTGATGAGTCGGGTATCTGCAGGTTCGACTACCCCCAAGGCGGAAAGTAGTGATTTCCGCTGAGTAGGAAAAGTCTGGAGGACTTCTAAGACTGACATGGCAGCCTGGGATTGTGCTAAGTCATCTACCAAACTATAGTTATGAGCTGCCCTAGCCTGTGGGTTGTGGACATTCCTGCACAATGGGATGCGAGGGATGCGAAGCGGTGTTTCGGCAGAAGGGCGAGGGATCACCAACGGGGGTCTTGACGGTGGAGGTTTTGTTTCTGGAGGGATGGAAGGAGACTCAGTGGGTGTATGATACTGACAACTACGCGTTTGCATAAGGATTTCTTCCTCACTAGTGAGGAGAATTGTATGCTCTGCTGGGTTGTTGGGGTTGAGGTATTGTCCCACCTAAGGTGGGGTGTGCTGTGTGTCCTGTTGGGTGTTGATCACGCCTTGATGTGGAATAGGATTTTGCAGCACAGCGGGAGGGGGTTGTTGCACGTATTGTTGTGGTGCCTGCTGAGGGGTAGGTTGTGCAGGAGAATGGGGAATACTACCAGTGTCTTTCAACCATTTGAAATCAACGATCTGGGGGCAATGATGAGTGTAATGACCAAATTCACCACAAAGGGAACAAGGGAAGATATTTTTAACATTATTTTTCCCTTGGCATTTATTATTATTATTGGCCCCTTGGGGGTTTTGGTTCCCTTGGTTCTGGTTTCCCCCAGTTGGTTGGTGTTGTGGGGGTTGATTCCCACCTTGACCTGGGTTGTTGTTATTCCTGTTTCGTCCTTTCTTCTTGGAATTGTTCAATGGATGAGTTGGGTTGGCTGTATTCAACTATTCAAAACTTTGGTATTGTTGAGAAGTAGAGGGTTGAACAAAATTTACCCCCGCATGAGGATGTGGGAGAGCCATGGGTTGTGGAGGACTAGGAAATGGGAAGTATGGATTTTGTGGTGGTACTGATCCATAAGGTACATAGGAAGGCGTAGTGCTTTCACTAGTACTATAAGCTGATGTTGAGGGAGTACCACTGTTTGTGGGAATAGGTGGATGTATGGGAGGTGCCGGTGGTGGTCCACTGATGGGTGGAGGTATAGCAATAGGGTATGGTTATTGATAAGGGGGTGGGGGGTAATAAGGAGTGACCCCGTATGCCGGCGGGTATTGAGGTGTTCCATACATTGGTGGTGGTTGGGGTTGTGGACCATGGTGTGTGGTGGAACCTATTAGTCCTTCTTCTGAGTGAGACATCCCATGTTTGTCTTGGCCAAATGGCACAGGTTTTGGAAGATCAGGAAGTACCGTGTATAAGTACCCTGAATATGCATAGATGAGGTCATACTATTGGGCCTTACTGATGGCTTCCTCTTTGGATTGAGGGAAGGTGGAAGCTACATCCTTACCGAGGAGAGAGACAGGTGATCTAAGAAACCAGTCGAGACACTGTTGCTTGGTGGTTTATGCTTTGCACAAACTACGTCGCCTACGCCACTCGTGAATGTGGTCAACGATGTGTGTGGATGAGGTTTGTTTGAAGTTAGATAGTAGTTCAATACCATTGTCGTGGCGGATGGGTAATTGGAAAAAGGTCAAGAATTCTTTGGCCAATGACTCAAAGGTTGCGTGGGACCTCGATTTTTCTTCGACATACCATTTAGCCGATGGGCCAGTGAGTGTGCATTGAAATAGTCGCAGTCTGATGGAATCATCCATAATGCTGTTGGAGGAGCACCATAGGTGAAAGGTCATGACATGGTTGGCAGGGTCATCCCCTGCCTTTCCTTCAAACTTTGGTATGTCTGAAGGCAGTTTGGTTGGCTTTGCAGGCCATGTGGGATCATGCAATATAGGATCATTGGTGAGTTTAGTGAGATCCGGTATGTTGAGAGAGGCCAAATATGGCATCTGCAGTGGGGGGGGAGGATTAGCTCCGACCATAGTGTGTTGTGAACCTGACCCATGAGGGGGGCTAGGTGGGTTGGTGCTCCCTCCTTGAGAGGAAGTGGGTGTCCCGCTTCCGTGTAAAGGAGAGCGAGTGAACGGATGACCTTGGGAAGTTGACCCAAGTAATGTAGAACCAAGCAAAGATGATCATAAGATAGTAGCACTCATAGGAGTGTGTGAAGGAGGTGCCAATGAGAGGGCATGACCAGATACTCCCCCCAAGATAAGAGGGAGGTTGAGCAAGCGTCGTGAATGACGGGGGTTCTGTGGTTCCCCTATGATGTCAGAATAGCTGTGTGTATGTGTGCAAAAAGTGGTGAGAGTAATATAGAAACAAGAGCCTTTGCGTTGACTGTTTACGCAATATATATATACAAATCAAACGATAATCAGATTTACATCATACATAAAATGAGAAAGAAGCATATATGTGGGTAAGTGGGTTTTTTCTGCGTGGGGGAATCAAAAAGAAATAAAATGATCGTGTCCTAGAAGACGTAACGTCTTTCCTCTCAAATAGCACTAGACCTTCCAATAGTACTCAACAGTGGGGTCTGAAGTCACCGGAAGAGAAACTAGTGAAGGATGAAATAATTGGTTATAATGAGGGGTAAAGGGGGCATATCCCGAAAGAGTTGGCGATATTTCCCAATATCCACACAAAATCCAATCAAGGTGCAATTGTAGCCCACAATTGCCACCTGGGTATATGTCCTAAAGTTGGCCACTAGGTACCTCGGTCAAAGTGTGACATTTAGATTTTCGGCCTAAGAAATGGGTCACGGGCTGGATCCCGTCCAAGAGGTGGGTGCCTCAAGGGGGGACGCAGAAAACAACCGAACCTCGGCCTTCAACCCTTCACGGGTATCTCCCTGCCTTATGGTGATTGGAACACTTGACTTGGAGGATTTTCAGTTCCCTATTTGACAACCTCTGTGTTTTGACAATGTGAGAACTAGATAACGGGGATTTATTTGGATGCCTATCCCCAAAATCCTACCTAGACTAAAAAATTTCTTTTGGCACCTCCTGTGGAGGAAAACTTAGTGAGTTTTTAGAAATATTTTAGATGTAGTTGTTTTGGGAGTTTGGGGGTGCAAACCAACCTCGTTGATTAAAAATGGGAGTGGATAGTCCTGTTAAGAAAAGATGAGGTATTTTTGGAATCCCTTCGGAGGAAACTTACTTTGACCTCCACGTTTCAAGAGGAAGCTATGTGAGTGATAAGTGACTTTTGTGTGTGAGTGAAAGTGTGCCAATTTTTAGTGAATTATATGTCACCTTGCTGCATGTGGACTTCGCTTGGTCCTTACAAGTGTTTGATTACCTAATTAACTAAGTGCCTTTGGTA
>ML843949.1:0-27547 GCA_009831015.1 Picea engelmannii | reverse complement strand
ATTACCGACTTGGTTAATCCTCAATGGGGATTTAACCTAATAATAAAAATAATAATAATGACATGATTAATCCACAATGGGGATTTAATCCAATAACAAAATAATAAGAATGCCCTTCGCAGTTACATTATTTCAACAGAAAATAATCCAACTTGAACAATTTCAATATCTTGTGATTCTACGTATCCCAATGCAATGATTTTATTTCTCCAATGCAAAGATTGGTGCCTTTAACTATTGGGTTATGGAGTCTTTAAAAATGAAAGAGCTAGTTGTGATACTTCCTTGGAGGTGTAATCCCTTTTACTCCAAAAAACAAGCAAAAAAAACTCCACGGGGGTGTAAACCCTTTTACTCCTCCTAGTATTCCTTTGTGTAACAAATTATTCTAAGACAAATATGATGGGCTTAGTGAGGTTGTATGTCCTTATACTCCCAAAAAGCTTAACAAATTAACCTTGAGACTAGAAAAAAACATTAACATGAAAGATTTCTTACCTAGTCCACACATTAACAAGATAAACTCCTTTTAACCAAGAAAAATCCATCACAAAAACATGAAATAGTCTCCAAGAAAGATAGCACCTTACTCCATCCAATAGCCAAAGCAAACCATAACAAGAGATATGTAGCACGAGAGATAGAGAAAATTGCCCAAGTAGGGTGCAAATTTCAGCCAAGTATCCTTCTCCACAAAGAAGAGCTATGTTATGAAAAGGTATTCACATGATCTCTATTTATACAAAAAAATCTTAAACATAGCTTGTCCACATTGTTGGGTATGTGTTATATTCTTTGTATGTGTGTGGGTGGGCGTATCAGATTTGACAACTGCGTCTGACGATCCCAACTTCCTTCGCTCTGTGTCCTGTGCGTCGGGTGCTTTACTTGGGCGCCAGGTTTGGCTCCCCCTTGTTACGTGCAACGTTTGGGGCAGCAACCCGAATTTTTTTTGGGCGGTTTTTGCTATTTTTAACGGTTTTCTAAATTAATCCCGGATTAAGGGATTAGGGTTTTGATAGCTACGAAATACTTAAAACATTGTATATATTGTATGGTGAATGGTGAAATTAATACAATGAAGAGTTGAAAGGTGCGGCACCAAGGAAGACTGATTTTCTCCCGGTTAAGGGTTTCCAGCGTAAATCTCTGTGTACTATGTGTATGAGCCATTGATTAATTTATATTTTACTTAAGAATCTGTATGCATTGCTTTACTTCACAGTGTAACACCCTTGTTTCCCCCAACTTGTAATTAATCATTAATTAGGATTACCAAGCTGTGGCATGGAAACATTCTAAATGTATTATTGTTAAATCGCTCATAATTGATTGTTGGGGGGTGAAGCCTTGAAGTACGAGCCATGATATATCTAGAGGAAAGAATCAGTTCATGAAAGAAAGGACCGATGGTTGAATAATCAACCACCCCCATGAATGAAAACATGGGCTGTCAGCCCGAAGTACCACAATGCCTGCAGACCCGAGCTTCCCTCTGACATAAGGAACATGATAGGTCGGGAACCTTCCTCAAGAAGGAAGGTAAGATACACACAGACATGAAGAGGAGAGACACCAGACAAGAGCGCAAGCAATATAAGGAGATGCACGAACCAAAGACAATACAGAGGAAGAGAGAATGCAGAGAACACGACCTGAATAACCAGAATGCAAGCTTGATGTTGAAGAAGCATCTGATAAAACTTGCAGGGTCGCTGTGACAGCGAGAGTCTCTCTGAGAGATGGCGTAAATTCCCTAGTGATATCATGGCTTGGCACAGGGGTGGCCAGAGTGCTAAAAATGAATGCCTCTGAGCCTATGGTTGGGTGGAAAGGCACACACCCACAATTAGTTGGTTGCAACCTGTAATAGATAAGTGTTCTCATACCCTGTTGTTATCACTGAAATTTCGTCCGCACATGATTACAAGAACTCAGCATCGTCAAACAGTGATGAAGTAATCCATGGATCTGACTTAATACCAAAGCATTCAAAAAAGGTAAAAAACTATACAAAGTAGTGAAAAATTGAAGAGCGCTATGCAGACATTGATCGCGCGCGCACATGCGCGAAACATGAATGTAGAATTAGCGCATATGCGCATGATGCACGACTGTTATCGCAAAAAGCCGCGCACCTGCTAAACAACGCATTTATGAGAGTGGCCGGCCTCCCACCCACTTATGGTTCAACTCCCAAGTCGATTTGACCTTCAAATCTGGACTGGATCCGACTGGTGGGCTGGTCAAAGACCTAGGAATGCCCTAATTGGCCTCTTTTCACACTACAAAACAGTTAAACAATAACCCAAATGAATGCTATAAAAAACCATGGATGCACTTCATTTTTTCAAAGAATTCAAAGTAATGTTATGCTGCCTCTATTGTTTCGAGGACTCCATCATTGTCAAGAGCATATTGACACCATTACATTGGACAATCCACCTCACCATTGAGTGGATTTGTAAAGAGTTCTTTCATCATCATTTTCCATTTTTCTTTGTTGTAAGAAGAGCTAGTTAGTGGGGGTCCAAGAGCCCTCCCTTGGAGGAAGAAGGGACTCATAGTCCCCTTTCTTCTTGGTGCTTTGTTTTCACTAATAGATCAGCCTCAAACATTGGTGACATGGGTCTTATGGTTCTTTTTGTTTCTATGTCCCTATGCTCGTGAATTTAGTTGTTATTGCATTTTTTAGTTTAATTCTTAATTGTAGTATTTTATTTTCTTTCCCTAACTCTTTTCCTTGCAGCTGTCCTGCTCAGCAGACCCAACTGAGCTTGCAAGCACCTCTATTTTGCTCATCAAGGTGACGAAAGAGGCGCAACAGATTGATGACTCCACTGGGGAAAGGTATCAATTTCCTACCTCATTTGGGTTTTTCTTGCTCTTCTTTTAATTTGTTTAACTTGCAGGTGCATTAACCGGCCTAAGCCGACCTGCCAACCAGCCAATTCCAAGTTGAATTGAGAGAAATCCATTCGGATTTTTCATTCTCGACCGTGTGCCATATATGCGCGGGTTTTTAGGCCCACAGAGGCGCATCATGCACCCATGCGCCTGATTTACAATTCTGTTTTGCGCACGTGCGCCTGTTGACTTGTCTCTGTTCGTGCGCATGCGCTCTGAGCGCCTCTGTTTCCACTGAGATCCGCGCATCTGTGCAAAAATTTCACATTGTAAAGTTGTTGAGATGTGGGAAAGGCCATTTGCCTTCTTAAAAATGATGTCAAACATGTTTTAAAGCTGCACCACACTTAGTCCCCTCATCATATAAAAGGGTTAGTCAAAAAACACATAGACACTTAGGAGGATAAAATCAATTTCCTTTCTTTGCTTTTTGCCACATGGATGGCTTGTTTTGACTCACAAGGTAAATTGTAAATCATTTTTAATCACATTTAACTTGCATTGGGACTATAAGTTGAATAACAATCACTTAATATGCTCTTCTCTCGCGTTTTCAAGCGATCTTGAGAATCAGAAAAAGATTGTGAAACGATTTCATCTCCCTTAAAGAACATTAAAACTTTTAGGAGATGACAACAACCCTTTTTGGGACTTCTCTTAGTTTACTTTTTCAAACACATCTTAATATTGTAACGGGCTCATATATGCCCACATGCTACAAAGATAGGATAGCGTTTGAATTTTTGCTTTCTTAGATCAAAACACTAGGGAAGTTTAAAGGTTTTGTAACAGGCCCATACATGCCCACATGATCAATCTATGATAGTTTCAAAGCTTTTCTTAGATTACATCACAATAGGGAGTTAAAGGGATAGTAACAGACCCACATGTCCACATGCTAGCTTCCTAGGGACTTTTGAATTACACAAGGTTGTACCAAAGACACTTAGTTAATTAGGTAATCAAACACTTGTAAAGACCAAACGAAGTCCACATGCAGCAAGGTGACATCTAATTCACTAAAAATTGATACACTTTCACTCACACACAAAAGTCACTTATCACTTACATAGCTTCTTCTTGAAACGTGGAGGTCAAAGTAAGTTTTCTCCAAAGGGATTCCGAAAATACCCCACCATTTTCTTGACGAGACTATCCACTCCTATTTTTAAATCAACGAGGTTGGTTTGCACCCCCAACCTCCCAAAACAACTACATCTAAAATCTTTCTAAAAACTCACTAAGTTTTCCTCCACAGGAGGTGCCAAAATAAATTTTTTAGTCTAGGTAGGATTTCGGGGATAGGCATCCAAATAACTCCCCGTTATCTGGTTCTCACATTGTCAAAACATAGAAGTTGTTAAATAAGGAACTGAAAATCCTCCAAGTCAAGTGTTCCTAATACCGTAAGGCAGGGAGATACCCGTGAAGGGTTGAAGGCCGAGGTCTGGTTGTTCTGTGCGTCCCTTCTTGAGGCACCCACCTCTTGGACGAGATCCAGCCCGTGACCCATTTCTTAGGCCGAAAATCTAAATGCCGCACTTTGACCGAGGTACCTAGTGACCAACTTTAGGACATCTACCTAGGTGGCAATTGTGGGATGCAATTGCACCTTGATTGGATTTTGTGTGGCTATTGAGAAATATCGCCAGCTCTTTCGGTATATGCACCCTTTACCCCTCATTATAACCAATTATTTCATCCTTCACTAGTTTCTTTTCCAGTGACTTCAGACCCCACTGTTGAGTACTATTGAAAGGTCCAGTGCTATTTGAGAGGAAGGACGATACGTCTTCTAGGACACGAGCATTTGCTTTCTTTTGATTCCCCAAGCGGACAACACCCACTTACCCATATATATGTTTTTTTTTCAAAAAACATTTTATGTATGATGCACATCTGATTTCAGTTTGATATATATATATATATATTGTGTAAACATTCAACGCAAAGGCTCCTGTTTTTATATTACTCTCACCACTCTTTGCACACATTCATGCAGCTAGTTTGACATCATAGGGGAACCACAGAACCCCCGTCGTTCACGACGCTTGCTAAACCTCCCTCCTATCCTAGGGGGAGTGTCTGGTCGTGCCCACTCATCGACACCTCCTTCACACACTCCTGTGAGTGCTACTATTTTAGGATCAACTTTGCTTGGTTCTACATTACTTGGGTCAACTTCCCGAGGTCATCCGTCCACTCGCTCTCCTTTACACGGAAGCGGGGGACCCACTTCCTCTCAAGGAGGAAGCACCAACCCACCTAGCCCTCCTCAAGGGTCAGGTTCACAACACACTATGGCCGGAGCTAATCCTCCCCCCCACTGCAGATGCCATATTTGGCCTCTCTCAACATCCCGGATCTCAACAAACTCACCAATGATCCTATATTGCATGATCCCACATGGCCTGCAATGCCAACCAAACTACCTTCGGACATACCAATGTTTGAAGGAAAGGCAGGCGATGACCCTGCCAACCATGTCATGACCTTTCACCTATGGTGCTCCTCCAATAGCATTATTGATGATTCAATCAGACTACGATTATTTCAACGCACACTCACTGGCCCATCGGCCAAATGGTATGTCGAAGAAAAATCAGGGTCCCACGCAACTTTTGAGTCATTGGCCAAAACATTCTTGACCTTCTTCCAATTACCCATCCTCCACGACAATGGTCTAGAACTACTTTCTAATTTCAAACAAACCTCAACCACACACATCGCTGACCACATTCACGAGTGGCGTAGGCGACGTAGTTTGTGCAAAGCAGAAACCACCAAGCAACAGTGTCTCGAATGGTTTCTTAGATCACTTGTCTCTCTCCTCGGTAAGGATGTAGCTTCCACCTTCTCTCAATCTGAAGAGGAAGCCATCAGTAAGGCCCAACAATACGACCTTATCTATGCACAGTCAGGGTACTTATACACTGTACTTCCTGATCTTCCAAAACCTGTGCCATTTGGCCAAGACAAACCTGAGATGTCTCACTCAGCAGACAGACTGATTGGTGCCACCACTCACCACGGCCCACAACCCCAAACACCACCGATGTATGGAACACCTCAATACCCGCCGACATACAGGGGTACTTCTTATTACCCCCCACCCCCTTATCAACAACCATACCCTGTTGCTATACCTCCACCCATCAGTGGACCACCGCCGACACCCCCCATACATCCACCTATTCAAACAAACTCTGGTACTCCCTCTACCTCAGCTTATAGTACTAGCGAAAGCACTACGCCTTCCTATGTACCATATGGATCGTTACCACCAAAGAATCCATACTTCCCATTTCCTGGTCCTCCACAACCCATGGCTCCCCCACATCCTCATGCGGGGGTGAATTTTGTTCAACCCTCTGTTGTTCAACAATACCAAAGTTTTGAACAGTTGAATACAGCCAATCCAACCCATCCATCGAACAATGCCAAGAAGAAAGGACGGAACATGAATAACAACAACCCAGGTCAAGGCGGGAATCAACCCCCACAACACCAACCCACTGGGGGCAACCAGAACCAAGGGAACCAAAACCCCCAAGGGGGCAACAATAACAAACACCAAGGGCGAAATAACAATAATGTTAAAACCATCTTCCCTTGTGCCCTTTGTGGTGAGTTCGGCCATTACACTCATCATTGTCCCCAGATCGCTAATTTCAAACGGTTGAAAGACTCTAGTAGTCTTCCCCATTCTCCCGCACAGCCTGCCCCTCAGCAGACACCACAACAATACGTGCAACAACCCCCTCTCGCCGTGCTACAAAATCCTATTCCACATCAAGGTGTGATAAACACCCAACATGACACACATCATCCCCCATCTCTGACGGGACAATACCTCAACCCCAACAATCCAGCAGATCGCACAATTCTCCTCACAAGTGAGGAATAAATCCTTCTGCAAACATGTAATTGTTAGTATCATGCACCCGCTGAGTCTCCTCCCATCCCTCCAGAGACAAACCCTACATTGACGGGACCCCCGTTGGTGATTCCTCGCCCTTCCGCCAAACCACCGCTTCGCATCCCTCGCATCCCATTACGCAGGAATGTCCAAACCCACAGGCTAGGGCAGCTCATAACTATAGTTTGGTCGACGACTTAGCACAATCCCCGACTGCCATGTCAGTATTGAAGGTCCTCCAGACTTGTCCTACTCAGTGGAAATCATTACTTTCCGCCTTGGGGGTAGTCGACCCCGCAGATACCCGACTCATCACCTTTGATCTTGACATCGACGAACCTCATCTTCCCGCCTTGATCGCTTTTCAAATACCAGTAAAAATACGGAACATCACCGTTGATCGGTGTATCATCGATGAAGGTGCATCTACATGCATTATGTCCAAAACGGTATGGCAGAAACTTGGTTCCCCGGAGCTCATACCCTCTGCCATCACATTACACGTTTATGACGGACGACCATCATCTCCTGAAGGGCTCTTCCAAAATGTCCCCGTTGAACTCGGGGGCAAGACTATTCTCATCGATATCGAAGTTATCGACGCCCCTCTCGATTATAATATCTTGTTCGGTCGTAGCTACATGTACGCTATGAAGGCAGTGACATCTTCCGTCTTTCAGACAATGATGTTCCCTCACAATGGGAAGATCGTTACTATTGACCAAGTCACACATTATGAGCCTAACCCATCTGCCAACATCGATAACATTCTTCCTCTCATCCACACAAGCCAAAACGCATATCCACTCGTCGAGATGGGTCCTGGGATTTTTAAAGATCCATCCTTGTTAGGAACATACCATGGAGCACCACCACTCCTGCATCCTTCCAATCAAGTGTGCGTCATATCGTCTAACGGAACTCACACAGAGGATACCCTTCCTCCTACAGAGGCTTCTGTCATATATGACGTCCCACTCGTCACAGAAACCCCTCCTCCAGAACCTCCTGGACACTCGTCGACCTTGCCAGTCCACGATTCCACCTCTCCCCAAGGACATGTTTAAGTTTGGGAGACATTTCCGCAAGCCATCACTCAAATTCCCTTCTTTTACCCTCCACCAGGTATCGAAGCTTTTCAGGTAGCTTCCACGCTCACACTACCTAATATGGTGTTAGCAATCCTAGTTTGGTATTTACACCCACCGGAGATGGTCCCTCGACCATCCCTTCCACCCGAAAAAGAAGGAATCCCCATGACGATTCCCATTCTTACTCCAACCACACCCCCACTCACTAACCCTCCTGCCACAGCTGGGGGCAGGAGAAAGAAGAAAGAGCCTGCAACTCCACTTCCTCCACGCATCCCACCACCTTGCGCACTATGTGAGAAAGAGGGCCACCAAACCAACAACTGTTCGTCGCTACCAGAATTACAGAATTTGATCCCACTCAATCAAACTCCCCCAACACCCGCCACTACAGCTAACCCTACCACTACCACCCTCCCTTCTAGTAGTAAAGGTTTGAGGACCAAATACGCTTGTGCTATATGTTCAAAATATGGCCATTATACCCACCATTGCCCAGCACTGCCACGCTTTCGACAGACATTAGCCGCAGTACGCCAGAACTTCCAGAGCAACCCCAGTCCTGCTACGTCCTCCTCAACCAATATCACTGACATCCGCTATGTCACCACTTCAGTCAATGAACGTACGAGACGCCCTTTCTCTCTCTGCGATTCATTAGTTCATTTTACATACCAGTGTCCTATGATCCTTGAATACAGACAACGTCAATTGACCCTGCTTCACCGACCTGCAGAGGTGATAATTGACATTACCTCATCACTAGAGGATCTTCATGTCATTTCTCCCGAACCCGAGGCCCTCCCAATGCCTCCATGGTTCTTAGATGACTTATCTGAGGATTCACCCCCCAACCCCCCCAACTCTCCTGCTCATTCCCCTACGGACACTTTCCACCCAACCACAACGGGTACCCCTCAGTACTTCAATATATGGTTTATGTCGAGTGAACCCTCACCATCCCCTAACAATGTTCCCCCTGCTTCTTCACCAGGGGGCAACCACATGACCACTGTCACCGAGATCACTCCTCACGACCCCTTGTATTCCCGTCACTTCCAATGCGACGAAGAAATACTCGAAGAGTTAAACCACCCAGACTCTCCCTGGGATGCGCTACACCATCGCGCACTCTTCTCTCCACAGGAAGCCTCCATGCCTCCTAACCAAAACAACATTTACGCGGTCGAAACCAAGGATTTTATCCCATCAGGGCCTATCGACTGGTTAAAAAATCCCATCCCTGCCCCTGATGCTTTTGAAGAAGGCAACATGGACAACATTTCCCCCACCATTAAAATCGACATTTCCATTAAAAATGGCATCGTCGAAGAAATCACCATTGGAGCTTCTTGCACTCCTCAGGAAATCACCGCATATAAAGCCTTCTTCCAGGAATATAGGGATATTTTCGCTTGGTCATACACGGAAATGCCTGGCCTCGACCCCTCTATTGTCGAACATCGCATTGACACCTGGCCGACATTACACCAGTTCACCAAAAACAATGACCGCTACACCCATCCAAAGCCGTGGCTATCAAAGCCGAAATTGACAAGTTACACGCTGCCGGGTTCATTTACCCCATCGCCTATACCTCATGGGTTTCCAATCCTGTACCCATTAACAAAAAACAGGGCACTATCCGCATTTGCACAGACTTTCGCGATCTCAATCACGCATGTCCCAAAGACAACTTTCCAGTGCCTTTCATCGATCAAATTATCGACGACTGCGCCGACCATGAGGTTCTCTCCTTTATGGATGGATTCTCTGGTTATAATGAAATTCAAATTCACCCCACCGATCAGTATAAAATCACATTTACTACCCCTTGGGGTACTTTTGCATATCGTGTCATGCCTTTCGACTTAAAGAACGCCGGCACAACTTTCCAGCGGGCTATGACATACATCTTTCACGATCTGGCCCACATCATCCTCGCCTACTTGGACGACCTCACAACTCAATCCAAGAAACGCACCCAGCATCTCGATGATTTACAAATCATCTTTCAATGGTGTCGTCAGTACAACATCCGCTTGAATCCTCTCAAGTGTGTGTTCTGTGTCACCATGGGGCGCCTCCTCGGTTTTATTGTTTCCCAATGCGGTATTACTGTAGACCCCCTCAAAGTTCAAGCGATCACTGAAATTCCACCTCCCCGGAATTTACGCCAACTTCAGAGCCTACAGGGCAAAGCTAACTTTCTTAGACGCTTTGTCCCCGACTATGCCATACGTGCACACAGTTTCTTTCGCTTACTACGTCACAACATCCCTTTTCACTGGGACAACCACGCCCAACAATAATTTGACGGTCTTAAAACAACACTTTCAAATGCACCTTTAATTAGTGCACCTGACTACAATCGCGACTATATCCTCTACGTATTAGCATCAGCTGTATCAGTAGCCGGCGTCCTCGTCTAGCTAGGTGATGACAATCGTGAACATGTCATTTATTACGTTAGTAAAAACCTCTCAGGGCCACCCTTGAAGTATAAACACGAAGAAAAACTTGCTCTTGCAGTCATCCTCGTAGTCCAGAAATTGTGCCACTACATTCTGCTTCGAACAACAAAAGTCGTCGCAGATTCCAACCCTATGCAGTACTTGCTCAGCCGTCGGCAAGTTAACGACAAATTTGCTCGATGGATCGTTATCCTTCAGGAGTATGACCTCGATTTCTCAACACCTAAGAGTAAGAAGGCCTTTGTTCTCGCAGAACTTGTCACGCCCCTCCTTTCTGACACCACTAGTACCCCCGTCAATACAGACTTTCCCGACGAACACCTCTTTTACATCACTTCGGATGACCCTTGGTACGACGACCTCCTCGTCTATCTCCGCACTCAAAAATTCGGTAACCACTTTTCATGAGATGATCGTCGTCGTATTCGCCATCAAGCCCCCCGCTACCTCCTCATCGAAGACATCCTATACCGGTGGGGCGTCGACACCATTCTTCGTCGATGCCTGACTATTGATGAGGCCGATAGAGTCTTAAACGACTGCCACATCGGTGCATGTGGGGGCCATCTTTCGGGCATATCCACTGCTCAAAATATTATCCGAGCCGGTTACTTTTGGCCTACCTTGTTTCATGATTGCATTCATGCCGTGAAACAATGTGAGCAATGTCAGCTCTACGCCAACAAAGCCCGAGCTCCCCCCGCTCTTCTTCACCCTGTCATTACTGTCGGCCCTTTTTGTAAATGGGGCATCGACTTCATGACTTGTAATCCCCCCTCCAGCAATGGTCACAAATACATCGTTGTTGCCGTTGATTACTTCACCAAATGGGCAAAAGCTATGCCCACTTTCAACAACACCGCTGACATTGCAGCGCGTTTTTTCTTTAACCACGTCATATCCCACTTTGGAGTACCCCTCCAACTCGTTTCCGACCATGGCAAACACTTCGAGAATGAGATCTTCGTCGAACTCTCATCTCGGTTAGGATTCTCTCACGAGTTTGCCTCACCATATTACCCTCAGTCTAACGGACATGTCGAAGCAGTTAACAAAGTCCTCAAGACCATGTTACAGCGCACGGTTAATAAACATAAAACCAATTGGCATCATATGTTATTTTCTGCGCTATGGACTTACTGAACGGATGTGAAAACAACTACTGGTTTCACACCATTTCATTTAGTCCATGGGGTTGAAGCCATTCTTCCCACCGAGTGCGAAATTCCCACCTTACGCATCGCAATTGAGCTATTACCCGACACTGCTCCAATAGAGAAACGCTTGCTGAACTTGGAGTCTCTGGATGAAGATTGTCGATCTTCCTTACAGAACAACGAGGCAGCTAAAAAATAATCCAAGGCTACCTTTGATTGCCATGTCAACCTTCGCTCATTCCGCGAAGGCGACCTTGTCCTGGCTTACGATATCGCTCATGATACCTTTGGCCATGGCAAATTCGAGTCACTCTGGCATGGCCCATACATCATTCAACATTGCCTCACCAAAGGAACATATATTCTGGCCTCTCCCGAAGGCCTCTCTCTCAGAGAACCCGTCAACGGGTTGTACTTAAATAAATTTTACGCTTAAACGTAGTCATCCTACGCTAAGCTATTTTCTTTTATAGCGTTTTTTAATCTTTTTTTTTCCTCCCTCACGTCTAAACCATCATTTGTGCTCTTGACAAGTATCCCCGAATCTCCAAATTTCCTCTGAAAACTACTCGTCCAGTCACTATTGCAGCAGGTACAAATGAGGTGGCAATGTGGGCCCTACAACTATATATAGGCCCTTTTGCCAAACTTCCACTCACCATTCCGGGAGCCCACGGTGTCCGTTTCTCGATCCGTATTTAGCCACGGGATCAACATCCCATCATATACATCACAACAGTCCCTGGGCCTCTTTTCATCCTGAGCCCCCGGGGCGCCATTTTGTTCATACCCTGGTCAGGTACGCATGCGCATCTTCACACTTATCAAATACATGCTCATATCTTCGATTCTATTCAGATATTGTTCACGTTGGGTATTTGGTTTTCATGTGTGCAGGTACTTGATCTTCATACATCGACACAACCCCTTCAGGTATATACTCAGCACTGGCATGTAGTCTTTCCCTCTGTATCGCACTTACATTTCTAGTCACACCCTCTGACATTGCCTCTAGGATCCCCATTCCTGGCTCTGCAGTACCCTCACCTCCGTTTGCATTTTCGGTACTGTTACCCGGTAGCATTCTTACCCACATGAGTTGTCCCATTCATAGCACCTTTTGACACTTCTGACACTCATGCCGTTTTTCAAAACCCTTTAGGGATGGGAGTCCCGATCGTCTTTCATCACGTTGCGAATCAACCACATACTCCTTCTCCTCATTTTGCTAGCTTTTCCACATGGACTCCCAGATTATCTCTTCACGGTTCTATTTTTTTACTGCACCTCCGCAATATCATGAACCCTCCATTTCAGCCACAATCAGTTTGTCCATCTGCAAATCTACCTTCATTTCACCTACCTCATACAGAAACTCACCAATGGCCCCCCCACCCTTCATCAGTTCTCCGAGCAAATTATGCCCTACATGGGTCACCCATATCACATTGGGGCACCCGTTTCTGTATCTGTACATTTATTCCCAATTATTCGTTATTTATTGTACAAACGCCTTTATTTCCAGTTGTTACATTACCCTTTTTGTCGTCACCTTTGGCGACCTGCTTCCCTCTTTTTGGCCTACCGCAACCCATGTCACCCTTGGTTGGAGCACTACTTATCATCTCCCCTTGCCGACATCGTCCATATCTTCAGAGTACCCCACATGCCACTTACCTCTGCCCTCTGAATTTGTTCACCTTGTCCCGCCTCTGGCCCAACTTATCCCCGGTCTTGTCATCCCCCTGATACTCGACCTTGTTGAACGGTTGTGGCCACTGTTTATCTCACACATCCTCCAACCAAGGGAAGTCTTGAGTCTTCCCACATCTTGACTTCGTCCATGTACCTCCTCCACTTCCTCACCTCACCTAGTAGATTTCACGAAGCCATTTGCTTCTGGGAGTCGCGTCCCCCTTTTTGTCGACATCAACACAATTTTCCAGAAGGGCGACAAGATCTTGATTCTCATTATCCACTCAATGAGAGATCTCGGATGGCACAGGGTGAAACACCATTTCTCCCTGCTGTCGTTGACCCCCATAACATTCGATGCCAACACTTTCTCATGTTACGGTGGGTCTTACTTTGCGACTATTGCAGTTAGTTCTTTCATTTGCCGAAGACCTCTGAACTGGGTCGGGCTATCAATGTCCACATAATCGGTGATATTTATTACCACGATCACTGCCTACTATTCAGAGTATGTTCATTTGTAGAATTGTCTTCTGTCTCTATCACGACCGCCCCCGAGGGCGCTGTAGTTGTCTACACCAACACTTCAGTCATCTTTTTCGGAGTTACATGACACGAGCATGGGGCATGCCCGCCTTGTTTGTACACAATTTTCTATTTTACACACCTCATGGAAGGTCGGGTCCTACCGGTTCCTTTTTCCCTCCAACGGATCGCTCTGGACGATCCCACTATTTCTCTCTCTTACAACAACATTCTCAGTAGAAGAAACATTGATGGATTTTGTCTATACGTATGCTCCTAACCTCATCCATCAGGGGGCATCTGTTATCACTGAAATTTCGTCCACACATGATTACAAGAACTCAGCAACGTCAAACAGTGATGAAGTCATCCATGGACCTGACTTAATACCAAAGCATTCAAAAAAGATAAAAAACTATACAAAGTAGTGAAAAATTGAAAAGCGTTATGCAGACATTGATTGCGCGCGCACATGCGCGAAACATGAATGCAGAATTAGCGCATATGCGCACGATGCGTGACTGTTATCGCAAAAAGCCGCGCACCTGCTAAACGACGCATTTATGAGAGTGGTCGGCCTCCCACCCACTTATGGTTCAGCTCCCAAACCGATTTGACCCTCAAATCTGGATTGGATCCGACTGGTGGACTGGTCAAAGACCTAGGAATGCCATAATTGGCCTCTTTTCACACTACAAAACAGTTAAACAATAACCCAAATGAATGCTATAAAAATCCATGGATGCACCTCATTTTTTCAAGGAATTCAAAGTAATGTTATGCTGCCTCTATTGTTTTGAGGACTCCATCCTTGTCAAGAGCATATTGACACCATTACATTGGACAATCCACCTCACCATTGAGTGGATTTGTAAAGAGTTCTTTCATCATCATTTTCCATTTTTCTTTGTTGTAAGAAGAGCTAGCTAGTGGGGGTGCAAGAGCTCTCCCTTGGAGGAAGAAATGACTCATAGTCCCCTTTCTTCTTGGTGCTTTGTTTTCACTAATAGATCAGCCTCAAACATTGGTGACATGGGTCTTATGGTTCTTTTTGTTTCTATGTCCCTATGCTCATGAATTTGGTTGTTATTGCATTTTTTAGTTTAATTCTTAATTGTAGTCTTTTATTTTCTTTCCCTAACTCTTTTCCTTGTAGCTGTCCTGCTCAACAGACCCAACTGAGCTTGCAAGCACTTCTATTTTGCTCACCAAGGTGACGAAAGAGGTGCAACACCTGTGTAATTGAGCTGTAACTATGTAATAAAGTTGGATATCCTGTGAATGACTCAGGGATATGCATGCTTGCTTAATGGTTATACTGTATCTCTTTATTCTTGTTTAAATTGTGTATTTAAGAAAGTATGGAATTGTTTGATTTGTACACGTAAATGCCTGAGCCCTGTGATGGCTTAAGTTAAAATAAGTGGACTGTGAGTTCGTTGACCTTGGGCACAATTTCCACGTGTGCACGTCGACACTCCCAATTGCCCCGAGTCTCCGGAAGGACAGAGTCTGTTAAGCTCAGGAGAGGTAGTGCAGGTATGCACAGAGTCTCTATGAGGCGGGCAGAGGCCGAGAACCTCTTAAGTTCTAGAGTTTGGTGAACGAGTGCAGGGGTGCGTGGGAGATATTTATAAATCTCAAGCTCAGGAGGAAGAGCATAAAGCGCGCGTCGACGCCTAAGTCTTTCATAGCTAACGAAGCTCAGGAAGGATAGCGAGATCCAAGTATCGAAAATGAAGATCCTTTTATTTGGAAGACGAATGAACGAGATTAGTTTGGGAGGAGCCGAAGTCCTTCACGATCGTAGGATCAGGAGAAAGAATGTGAGCGCTAATCCCATGAGTCCTTTAGAATTTGCGAGTCTGATAAATGAGGCATGTTCGTCGTTAAAGAGGTGAATCCTCTGAAGCCCCAAAGTCCTGATGTTAATTTGGGACGTAGATCTGAGGATGCCTGGGAGCTATCCCGACCGTCAGATCTATGTGGTAGTCAACCTAACGTTGATTGCTTCGGAAGAATAGAGGTTTAGTAACACCAAAACCCCCGAAGGAAGAAGCCGCGAAGTAATGTGGACCGTGGATCTATGGATCCTTCGGTCGTTCGATCGAGGGAAAGTGTGCATCACGTCGAGAGCACGTGGGGATGCATGTGTCGAGTGATGGTGTTTCCAAGCGTGGCGCAACAGTGGGACCTTGAGAGGAGGTTACGAGCCGTCGATCTGGGGTCTACATGGATAGATCAGGACTGCCAGATCTAGGTTGTGGTCAGCCCGACACTAACCAACTCTGGGAGAATTCAGGTGAGGAGTGAGTCAACCTCCTGAAGCCCCGAAGGTCGGAGTAGATCCCGACCGTCCATCATTTGGGGACGCGTGGCGGGCGATCTGTTACTTCGGAGGATTAACACATTGGAAGGATTGAAGTGTGAAGGTATCAGACCCCTGAAGGTCGGAGTCCCGAAGCCATCACAACCGTCCCTTGGAAAATGACACTTGGCTAAGAGATCCTTTACTTCAAAGGTTTAGTGCTCCGCAGGAAAATGGATTATGTGAAGTGAGAACCCTTGAAGGCCAGAGTTCATTTGAGCTGTCAATATCAGAAGACAGGTGTAAGAATATCTACCACTTCGGAGGAAAGTCACTCCTTAGGAAAGCTTGTGGCGAGAGTTGGGAACTCTCGAAGGCCGAAGTGACGGAGTTCATCAAAACCGTTGATGTTCTGAGGATGCGTGGTGTGAGATCGCACAGTGCAAAGGTTTAACACTCCATAGGTTTGCGTTTGTGAGTACCTCCGAACTCCCAAAGCGTGGAGTCCCGGAGTAATCCAGAGCTATCGATGCTTTGAGGACGCATGGGGTAAGATGGTGCACATTGGAGGTTTAGCACTCCAGAGGTTTTGCGAGGAGGTGCTTAGGATTTTGCCGAAGCTCGGAGGCCCGAAGTCATCATGGGCCATTGATCTCGTAAGGGAATAGGGACCGTTGATCCCTTCGCACCAGTTCGGAACTTCGCCAATTCGGAGTTCGAGAGAATTGGCATGTGGTGAGGATAAAACGCCCGGAGCCGAAGCTTCGAAGCGCCATAATAGGCGCATGTTGTCTTGGCATCTGGTCATAGCCCGCGGTCGTATGCGACTATCCCTGAAGAAAAGGGGCTAGGCCATGATTTCAAATTTGGAGACCATGGTTGGAAAGCTCTGGATGAGAAAAACGTGATAGAGACCCTGGATGGAGGATTTGATTACTTGAGGAGACCGAAATTTTGATGTCCCATTCCTTAAACAACCAAGGGGTTGGGTGTGTTACAAATTGGTATCAGAGCATGGCAACAATACTTGGTCTGCTTGGGCTCATGCACGAGTCACATAAGGAGGTGTTATTATTTACATTTATTCGAGGAGAAGGACTGCAGATTGAATCTGTGATTTGGGAATTCTTGCTGAAATTCAACAAAGAAATTTCTTCATCCCTTTGTTAAAGTGATAACTACCCTTACGGGGTAGGGATATGTTGATCAACATTAATGGTAAGACCTGAATGTGTATTGGCATGAAAATGAAATATGAGAACATGTTGTGATGCATACGATAATGGTTGCATGAATGTAACATGCAAATAGACTCAATTAAACCTATGGTTGGTTGTAGCGTAAGACATGCTACTGGTTGCATTAGTCCATAATGACCTGATGACAAGAGGAGTAACACCATGAATGAAATATAGATATATGAATGAGGTAAAAAGGTGCAAGAGATGCACCTTTATTTACACAAGTATGTGTATATATGCTTAAAAGAATAATATGAATGCAAGCCCTCAACTGAGGGGGAAGCTCAATGTTGAGTGTCCCTACGAGGCTTATCATAAGGATGAATTGGAAGATCTTTGGGAGAAGGGTCTAGAAGTTTGATATGTCCATGTGTGTGAATGACATGGAAAAAGGTGCAAACAATGAGCTTGCATGATGAATGTTTGGGCTGTATGTATATGATTGAATGCATGGATTTAATGCTTTGTGAAGCTTCTTGATATGAACCCTGATTTTAATACCAGTTAGGTATGAATGATATTAAATGTACAAGTGATGTATATGCATGATATAAGAGTATAGGTATACTAAATGCATGAGGTGACTGCCTAGATGAGTGAAGTGTGAGGCAAGCATTGCACTTGCTAAGATTGAATGAATACCATGGATGCATGGTTGACTCCATTCTGAAGAGTCATGAAAGTTCTGTTTCAAATGATAGCTTGAGGGGAATGTATTCCACTTCCTCAGGAAACACTAATATAAATAGATGAAAGAGTAAATGAGCAAAGGTGCTCTGATTGTCATGATAAAAGGAAAATGATTATGCCTTTGAGAATCACGTGAGAATGATTGTGAACAATCAAGAGTTGACTAATTTTAAAGTAGATATGTATGTGGTTAAGTACATCATGGATATAAGTTAACAAAACCAGAATATGTGTGGATACATAATCTGGATGTATGACAAAAATGCATGTTTATATTCCTTAGAGAATGCTTGGTAACAAGTTGAAGCTAATTCAAGGTTGAGGCCATCATAGATAGTGATGGATATGCAATGAATAAGTTGCATGTTGAAGGAGTTCCCTATGAAGAAAATGTGTAGGACTCTGTTAGAAGAACATAGTCACAACCCCAATAATAGCTAAAGGTTGGGCAATGGGCTGCAAAGCATGTCTATATAAGAATCTTGGATAACATTTTTAAAACAAAATGTCTAAGTGGAAGACTAACAACTGAATATTGACCACTCTGAGAACCAAATGATAATGTGCAGGATGGAGAGGTTCATGATCCACTAGGAACAAAAGGCTTGCTATTAAAGCATGCTGCTGTATCCAAAAAGGTTAGGGTGAGGCCTAACTAAGGCTGCTTAAGGAAAAGAGCAGGGAGATCCCAACCTGGAGTAAATTGCAAAAGCAAAGAAGAGGAAAAAGGAGGAACACTTGTCCACCCTAATAACTCTTAATTTCTTACAGAGTTGTAGGTCTTAGATGAACAACTGTGAGAAAAAGTACATCTGGGAAAAGAGAAGGGATAAATAAGTATGTTTGATCGAATAGGCTTGGTGGAAGCCACATCAAGCAAAGGAAGTAAGGCCTTAGAAATAACTCAGTTGGGTTGAAATCCCTAGGTTGTGTGGAAGGAGTTGGAAAAAGGGGAGAGCCCTAACTCCTTTCTTGCTATGTGTTATGTTTCCTCTGGAATGAGAAAGCTGATTTACCAATAAAAGTAAATGTTTTGACACCATAGTGATGATGATTGTATTACTGCAGAAACAATTGAGAACTGTCTGTATTGCATTCATGGAAACCCTTGAGGATAATGTGGTGAAGTGCATAAATATATGTTAGGACATTTTGAAGATGTTTTATGGATTCGAATGCTATGATACATTCATTTTAATTGATATTACAACTAATGATGAATGTTGTGTATAGAAAGGAATTAGAATTGTTGAGGAAGACAATTACTAATGATGGACAAATTCAAGCATATGATGACCATGGGAAGGCTGCGGTTGAAAGATTCTTGACAAGCCTGTAAAAATCCCCCTAAAGCATTGCTGATGAGGTAAAAATCAGAAAGAGGGTGCTAGCAGCCAAGAACAGGGATACAAATGTTCATGGTTATGTGGTTCAAGGTATGACAATATTGGGTAAGAATCCTTTTTGAAATATTTTATTGTCTAATGTTATGTACAAAATTTTGAAAGGCAGTTGTATGCCGTGGATACCCAGGTAGGGTATGGATCAGGAAGAAAACCCCGATCGAATCAGGTTAATCGAGAACATGACAAAGGAGATGAATGCAAGCCATTCATCGGAAGGAAATCGATCTCATTCGTCAGATTGACTTCAAGATCCACTGGAGTTAACGAATCAAATGCCATTCATTTGATAAGATCGACGACTCGTATTCATTGCGGAGATCGAATAGGAACACATGTTAATTGCAGAGCCTGTGCCAGTAATTTAAATTCAATATAGTTTTGTTTTGAGTTTGGGGTCTGATCGTAGATCAGACTGCCCGTATTCATTGCGGAGCGTGAAGGCAGAATTAATTGGCGTGCTAGTTCGCAGCCTGCAATCAACCTACACCATTGATCTCGTCGAGGTGGATGATCAATGACCACGATTAAAAGAGTTGGGCGAAAAATTTTCATATTACGAAGATTGAACTCTCCGATAAAGGGAAAACACATTGGGGATTCCGCAATCATTGTGAACCATTGATCTATGAACGATCAGTGGGTGGACCTGCAAGGAACCCACGCGTTAATGCCACGTATACTCGTACTGTGATTGGGTTCTTTGGTTGGATTTGGAAAATCAAGCTTTCAATCTAAATTCTCGGTCAAATACTTCTACGCCAGAATTGTTATGTTTGGAATCGTGTGGATAGAATTTATCTAGGGATAAGATCGACAACCCGTGATTATTGCGGAGATTGCATATGCACACAGGTTAATGTTGAGACCTGTACCTGTAATTTAAATTCAATATAGCGTTGTTTTGAGTTTGGGGTTCGATCGTAGATCGGACGACCCGTATTCATTGCAGATATCGGAAGGAGAATTAAACCGCGAGCTAGTTGAGGTTCCACAATCATTTGCAGCTGTTGGATCTGGGGGAAGGTAGATTTTCACCGTTTAATTGCACACAAGGGGTTTAGCCAGGATCATAACACCCAGACACGAGAGATGAAAGGGTAGTGCCTGAAAATAATAGAGCTTAGGTCACAACTCTTGGTCACATGGAGAGAAAACGGAGTTCCTCTGGGCTAGTCAAGGAAGATAGAGTTTAACACTCTATGATTAGACAGTGGTTGCGTGGGCTGGTTCTATGGGAATCAAGGTGTTCATAGTTAGCACTTTGCATGGAATGAATTGAGGGAATGCATGTTTACATAAGAGGGAAGATGACATATTTCCCATTAAGGAGGGCCTTCCAATACTCCTTAAGTTATAGAGGTATTAAGGAAAATAAAATTTCTTGGTCGGCCATGAGTGTTGGCACCCTGGTTACTAATGAAGGCAAAATGCTTGGGTGCATTATGTGAAACTTTTAAGTTTCATGTGTACTGATTTGGGATCATGATCGACCTGTAGAAGGAAGCATGATCTCGTTGTAAGAGTAAATGAGAATGAATAAACCATGTGGTGAATAAGTTGGTTGAATTCAAACACACCTTGGCAGTAGTGCCTAACCTGAAAAGTGATAACCTAAACTGATGCAAGGGTGGATTGGGTATGAATGTGGCCATGAATGTTGGCACATTCATTAAAGTCAGTTGATATTTGAATTTCATTTTTAAAAGTTGATATACTGAACTGATTCATGTGTGAGGAATGAAATTTCCTTTTTCTTTGTATCATTGAATAGATAAAAGTTATCTGATTGTTAGCATGCACAATTTAAGAATTGTTTGTGATGATGTTATAAAGGTGCAGTGAAAATATATGTGCATCAGAAACTAACAATTTGTTTGGCTGATTGAAGTTGAAAGTGCAGGAAGCAAAGGTGTCTTGGATATGGAAGTGTTGTAAGCCCATAAGGAAGACCAAAATTTCTTGCTGATCCAAACTGCTATGGGAAGGAAAGTCCCATAATTGGTGGATCGAGTTCCGTGTGGAACATATCTGAAAACAAATTGTGGAATTTGGAAATATGTGGGTGACAAATTTACAAGAAAGTTATGAATTTTGAATTTATGATGATGTCTCATGAATTTTTGTATACCTGTGATAGAAGTGAGAAGAAAAGACCTATCCAGAAAGGACAAATGAAGGTCGTCAAGCCAAAAAACATGAAAAATGGCTACTGCTGAGACATGAGAACCCCGTGGTAAGCCATGATCGCCTGGAATATGTTGTGTTGAGTTAACACTGGATGAAGGGACACCTCGACAGAGAAAGTCTGAGGGACGCCTCGACTATAAGGCTCTATAAAGTCTCTGGGATTCTTCCTGTGCGAGAAAACCTTGGCAAGGCTAGCTAGATTGCCCGAAGAACTGTATAACAGAGAAGGGGATGCTTGAGCCTGGGCCTAGAGGGTGAGTGACCGCAAGGAAGATGAGACTCTGATAGTTCTTGTAAACTATTGATTTGGGATCATGCACACAATGGGTATGTCAAGGAAAAACAGTGAGTCTGGATAACAAGACAACCATGTGGATACAAATCCACAAACTGCGCAGATAAGTGTTGTGCTAGATTATACAATTTTCCTAGAAATTTTATGCAATAGTAAAATGTTTTCACATGAGACTATGATTAATGTGCTTGTTGTCCAAGAATTATTGAAGGAAGGTGACGAAGATTAAGAGTCTGAAAAAGGACCTGACCGAGAAAGAAGGTCAAGACTTCTAAAGTGGCTGAATGAGAAGGAATGACATGTGTTACTGAGAAAGAACATTGAGGACGATGTTCCTTTTAAGGGGGAGGGTATTGTAATACCCCTGCTTCCCCCAACTTGTAATTAATAATTAATTAGGATTACCATGTTGTGGCATGGGAACATTGTAAATGTATTATTGTTAAATTTCCCATAACTGACTGTTACTGAGAAAGAACACCGAGGACGATGTTCCTTTTAAGGGGGAGGGTATTGTAACACTCTTGTTTCCCCCAACTTGTAATTAATCATTAATTAGGATTACCATGCTATGGCATGGGAACATTGTAAATGTATTATTATTAAATTGCCCATAATTGACTGTTGGGCGGTGAATCCTTGAAGTACGAACCATGATATCTCTGAAGGAAAGAATCAGTTAATGAAGGAAAGGATTGGTGGCTGAATAATCAACCACCCCCATGAAAGGAAACATGGGCTGTTAGCCTGAAGTACCACAAAGACCTGCAGACCCGAGCTTCCTTCTGACAGAAGGAGCATGATAGGTCGAGAACCTTCCTAAAGAAGGAAGGTAAGATACACACAGACAGGGAGAGGAGAGACACCAGACGAGAGAAAAAGCAATAGAAGGAGATGCGCGAACCAAAGACAATACAGAGGAAGAGAGAATGCAAAGAACACGACATGAAGAACCATAACACGAGCTTGATGCTGAGGAAGCATTTGATAAACCTCGCAGGGTCGCTGTGATAGAAAGAGTCTCTCTGAGAGATGGCGTAAATTCCCTAGTGATATCATCGCTTGGCACGGGGGTGGCCAGAGTGCTAAGAATGGATGCCTTTGAGCCTATGGTTGGGTGGAAAGGCACACACCCACATTCAGTTAGTTCGCTGCAACCTGTAATAGATAAGTATTCTCATACCCTGTGTAATTGAGCTGTAACTATGTAATAAAGTTGGATATCCTATGAATGACTCAGGGATGTGCATGTTTGCTTAATGGTTATACTGTATCTCTTTATTCTTGTTTAAATTGTGTATTTAAGCAAGTATGGAATTGTCTGATTTGTACATGTAAATGCCCAAGCCCTGCAGTGGCTTAAGTTAAAATAAGTGGACTGTGAGTTCATCGACCTTGGGCACAGTTTTCACGTGTGCACGTCGACACTCCCAATTGTTGAAATATTGTGGAACTGCAAAGAATATTCTTATCCCCTTTTGTGGATAAAATAAAAGATAATATATATATATATATATTATATTGACAAGTTGACCCCAAATAAAAGTACAGGTCAACCCCAGTAAAAAGTAAAATGACTAGTATAAATACAACACCCCAAGACCTCATTCCAACATCAAGTTTTGTGCACCTTCTCTGGTTTTCTGGGTATTGCGCAATTTTTTCATGGTTTCAAGTCTTGTGCAAGGTGAAGAAGAGAAGGAGGATAAGGAGGAAGATTTCTTAGCGTTTTACCCTATGGTTCTTTGATTATTTTCTGGTCTAGCATCATGGTAGTTTGTATCTTGTAGAGAGGGAGTTATTCTGGTACTGTACATGGTTATTGAATCTATATTAAAGAAATTTTCATGGGTTTTCTTCCCCTTGAGGGTTTCCTTGGATAAATGCTTGTGTACTCTGTGATCTTGTTTCTTTCAGTAAGATCCTTATTATGATGTTGTTATAACTATAATAATTACTATTGAACCCGAGATTAATAATACAAACTTAAGCAAGAAACTTAACATGGTATCGGAGCAGGCCTGAAAGAGCATTGTCGTAGATTCAATCTTCAGTTTTGTCAGGATTAAAAAATGAGGGTTTCTTGAATATTTGAAATTTGTGGCTGCAAACCACATTGGGAATTGTACCCTTCCTAGGCGCATCTTTTGGCACAAGAATCGAAGATTTTCAGTTGAAAAACTCCCAAAACGTCAAACCCTAGTTTGACTTGGTACCATAAAACCAGAGCCAGAACCAGAAAGCCGAGTCCAGAATTTCACATGTCCAGTTTCAAGGGTCAAAAATTGGAATTTTCAGAAATTGACTATACCAGCATACTCGCCTCAGTCCAATGCATCTTTTGGTGAGTTCAATTTTCAGATCCAAGAAATTTTTTTTTTCTATTATTTCTATAGCTTAGAAGGCTAGGGTTTCTACTACAAGAAAGAAAGGCTATCAGTATGAGGGTAGAAGACAGGCTGGAAGGATCTGGAAACTTCAGATCTTGGAAGCATAGGTTGTAGATGATTCTAGATGAGAATGATCTCTTAGAACATGTTACAGTGGGTGTACCAAAACCAGAGGAAGAAGAGAAAAATACCAAGCATAAGAAGAATGAAAATAAAGCAAAGAGAATCGTGTCAGATTCAATAAAGGATCACTTGATCCCTCATATATCCGAACTACAGACAACAATGCAAATTTATGAAGCACTCAACAGGTTATATGAAAGCAAATACATTAGCCAGAATCTTGCCTTAAGAAATCAACTTCATAATATGAAGATGGAAAACTCAGAATTTGTCTCATCCTATCTTATGAAAGTTTCTCAGATTAGAGATCAGATTGCAGCTATTGGAGATGTCATTAGTGACAAAGAGATTGCAACCACAACCCTAAATGGGTTTCCAACATTTTGGATTCCTTTTGTACAAGGAGTGTGTGCAAGAAGCAAGTTACCCAAGTTTGATAAGTTATGAGCAGATTTCACACACGAAGAATCTAGACTTACAAACCAACAAAAGAGATTAATTGTTGACGAAGAGAAATCTCTTACAATTCAAAAGAACATAAGAAGTTTCTTCAAGAAGAAAAATAAAGAAGCTAACTCCGTAAGAGTTCCAGATAAGAAGAAAGATGTTTCAAAGATCAGATGCTACAACTGTCAAAAGTTGGGACACTTTTCCTATAACTGTCCTCAAGGAAAAGGGAAAAGAAAGCATCAAGCACATGTGGCAGAGGAAGAGGAATCTCCTCCCTCAAATAAATCTTTAGTAGAAATTGAGGATTATGTACTTTAAGATGAAGTTAGTTGATCTGAAGAAAGATAGAAAATGGTGGAGTCTGTGGAGCTTCCCCACACAAAAACAAAAGATAAGTATTCATGTTTATTTTTAGTATCTTGTTTACTTTAATACTTTATCATTACAAGTTAGATTTTTGTGAGAATGTTAATTAACCTCGTTTTATTTCAGTGTCTATGCATATTTATGAAGGAAGTATCAAAGAAGAGGATAAAGATAAAATATTTATTTCAATTATGATCACTCATGAGAGTGAGAAAGTTATGTGTTTAGCTATGATAGTAAGGGAAAATTTGGTAATTTCATAGCTAGAGTGAAAAATAGTTCATAATTCTTATTCATGATTAGGGTTTCAGATGTGTACATGGTTGAACAAGTTTTGCTCAAGAAAAGATGTGTACTACTCTGATAGAAATCATGATATAGTTTTATTTGATTACTGCTTATTGTTACTGACTGATTGGCTAAGTGGCATATCTCAGAAATCATATTGTAAATAAGTTTACAGGTCTAAGAAGAAAGAACTTATGCCTTGACTTGCATAAGTTAGACAACATGAGAAGGACTTATGATATGGTGATAGTCAGTAAGAACCAGACAACATTCAGTATTTATATAGGAGCAGGAGGCTCATAAAGATGCATAACATAAATGTTCAAGATGAAGAGAAAGACAGATACTCAGATATAGTTGATGAGATGCAGGTTGCTCCAGTACCATTCTTATAGATGCAGAGGGAGCAGGTTGATCCAGTATGAATTCAGAAAGAAAGAAATGTTCGTACTCAAGAAAACACCCATGATATTACAGAAGATAACTTCAAGGATGATGATTATCAGATGTTACACAGTTAAAGAAGCTCTTAGTTTGGTGCAAGAGGGAGCTATGTCTCCGAGTTCGAAATGGAGGATCATGATTTGGTGTAATTAGGAAAGCAATGGTCCATGAAACAGTTTACTCAGTATATGAGTAATGAGATATTTTGATCAAGATGAAAGTTATCCAGTAGATGGATTGTACCCAACAGATGGGTTGCATGGTATTATACCATGAAAATATTTTGGACCACAAGAGATTTTTTTCAGATCCCATAGCTAGACCTTCATAGAGAAGGAGAAAGAGAAGATACCTTCGTAGAGAAGGAAGAGACCTTCGTAGAGAAGGGGAATGAGAAATTTTCCAAGGTTGGACTCTATCCAAGTGTTTAGTTTTGGATACTCCAGGGACATGCTAGAATACCCTCGTAGAGAGGGGTGTGACCACCCTCGTAGATAGGAGTGTGAATTTTTCTCCAAGCGAAAACAGGTAGATATTCTCCTCTGGCCAAGGATTGAGTAGCCTGGAACACAAACCTTGACCATGTGGAACAGTTAGTTGGTTCTTGAGGTTTTTGTCGTGATCCTGCGTGGATCATGGAAAGGGAGTCTAGTCTTACCCAAGCTAGCATCTTAGCTTCTCTAGTTCATGTGGGATGACTAGGAGTCAAGCTATGGTAGTAGTCCTCTCTAGTGGATGGGTGAGATAGATGACTACAAGAGAAGGAAGAACATAAAAGGAATAGAAAAACTCATAGAATATCTTCTGTGTGAAGATAAGAAAGAGTATCTTCTACGTGAAGATGAAAGAAATAAAGAGTATCTTCTGCATGAAGATAAAGAGAACAAAACTTCTTTAACATGGATTCATAGAGAACCAGTCAGTGATCGTGATGCCAGATGACCAAGTGGATTATATTGATGCCTCCTGTTATCCTGTTGATGTTGTTACCCAATTGATGATGTTGCCCAGTTGATGATGTTATCTAGTGGATGTTGTTACCCAGTTGATGATGTTTCCCAGTTGATACTGTTGTCTAGTTCATGATGATTATCCAGTTGATGATATTTCCCAGATGTTATTTCTCAGTTGATGATGACATCCAATGACCTATCAAAAGATAAAGAATATCCTTCTTGTTAAGAGGGAGTGTTGAAATATTGTGTAAATGCAAAGAATATTCTTATCCCCTTTTGTGGATAAAGTAAAAGATAATATATATATATATATATATATATATATTTAAATGACCAATATAAATACAACACCCCAACACCTCATTCTAGCATCTAGTTTTGCGCACCTTCTCTGTTTTTTTTGGTATTGCGTAGTTTTTTCAGGGTTTCAAGTCTTGTGCAAGGTGAAGAAGAGGAGGAGGATAAGGAGGAAGTTTTCTTAGGGTTTTACCTTGTAATGATCCCAAGCCAAAATTTTCGCTTGGAATCACTAACTACCACTGATTTGTTGATGTGCAGGTGTTTATTGAGTTATTAAGTGCATACAAGATTCATCCAACACATGAAGATCACAATACATTCAAGATATAGAAGCA